>PUHP01001201.1:0-14064 GCA_006783085.1 Colletotrichum shisoi | reverse complement strand
TTTGCTCTTGCGACAATGCTGCCCAGCAGTCTGAGGGTGTAAAAAGGTCGAAATTCGCAATCGAAAAAGTAGTGTTTTTGTTGTAATAAAGCTAGCAGGGGCCCTTGCAAAAAAGAAATGATAATTATGGGTTAAGTGGTTTAATTGGCTCGGTTAATATCAAGTGGGGCGGCGGAGGGTTGGCGGCCTTGGCATTTTCCGTACGAACTTTTGAAAGGCTCCTCCGTACAGTACGGAGTGTCTAGGTGTCTGTGACGTACAGGCCTTGTACTGCGGTATTGCGGGACTTAGGCATGCAGTCACATGCCTTTGGAGTTGGGGGAAACCCGCTACCTACCTAGGGCCCTAGGCAGTAGGTAAATAATCCTTGCGTGTTAGAGGTACTGGTAAGACATAGCATGCGACTTTACCTAGAGGCTGGGGCTGGGCTTTGATTAGACTGCATGGAATGAGAGACACGACAAGTCGGTGAGAACCTCCCAACCCCCAACTTTAATCGACTTATCGAGGAGGCCGATATTTACGACGCGGAGATGCAACAAATGGCCGGGTCTCACGGAAACGATCCGAGGCGCGCTGAGAGCGCACTCCTACCTAGACATGCATATTCAAGGCTAAACCTTCCGTTTCAGCGCTGCGCTGGATAGTGTTGGCGGACTGAGTAAGTTGTTCGCGTTCGCAGCGAAAATTGAAAGCAATTTGTTCCTGTTTTTTCGTGTCGATCTTTCCTGGGGAAGAGAAGAGGGTGACGTCTCGGCAGACAATAGGGAAGAAGGGGAGGGATCATCGCACTGGCCAGCCCTGACGACGACGAAACTTCAGCGTGGAAGCTTCGACAAGGCGCGTGTTTTGCCGGGTGGGCATGGAAGGAAGAGCTCAGCGACCGGAGGAGATGAGATGGGAATTGGGGCCATCCAGGCCAGGCCGTTTGTGTCTTGTCAGACCGCATGCGCCGGCAGCTGCAAGGCCCTGATAGGTGGTATCCAAGTGACTCCTCTTTATAGGTGACGACGAGGAGCGAAGGGGATGCGGTTTTACTGGCGGATGAGAGGCAACAATGACGGTGGAAGGCTGAGGCGTGCCACGCTTGCTGCCCACAGTGAACTTGCTGGCTGCTTCTATCTCGAAGTATCAACTCCCTAAACTTTACCTACCTGCTGTAGAGTTACAGCATACAGAGTACGGAGGAGCCTTTCAAAAGTTCGTGCGGAAAGTGCCAAGGCTGCCAGCCCTCTGCCGCCCCACCTAATATTAACTAAGCTAATAAGGGCCCCTACTAGCTTTATTATAATAAAAACACTACTTTTTTAATTGCGAATTTTAACCTTTTTACACCCTTAGACTGCTAGGTAGTATTGTTACAAGAGTAAATACAGGCTTAGATAGAATAGATCCTAGCCTACATTAAGGCTATTATTACCCTAGATAGAGGTAATAAGTATAAGGAGGGTTAACAGGCTAGAAAATACTACTCTAAGGCTCCTATTAGCCCTATAGAGCCCTAAATAGCCTTATAATATAGTACCTAATTAACGCCTTTTAATTCTTGTAATGCTGGCTGAAAGCAGTGCTAGAAGAGGCCCCTGCAACCCCCCTGTAATTTCCCCTGTCTATGACATGGGTTAACCTTGGCACTTTCCGTACGAACTTTTGAAAGGCTCCTCCGTAGGTATACAGAGTAGATGTGTTGGGAAGTCGCAGAGACCCCCAATCTCGCCCCCGCTTGACCACGACCCTTACTGAGGCAAACCCGTCAGTGGATCCGTACCTACCTAGGCAATCAGCAGAACGGCGGTGGCTTGCTCTGCACCTTCACATGCTCTCTGTTTCCTTCTCGCTCTGCCTCCCTGACCCCCTCCCTTTTCTTGCCCCGATTTGTTGACCGACGACCAAAGAAGAATAGTCACGACGCAATCTCTCCTCAACGACGATCTCGCCTTAGCGACCACCATACCATACTGTGCCTAGCGACGACTCCTTTTTATTACAATTTTCGGCTCCGCACGAGCGAGGGAAAAGGTCTCGTGCCCCTCTCTCGTAAACAAAAAGCCAAAGCGACTGGGGTCGTAACGGCGGCACTGAGGGAAAGAAGAAGTAGAAGAAAAAATAAATAGAAACATACCCGACGACTCTCTACTTCCTCGACACTTTTCGAATATCAACCCTTCAATCCCCACTCACCCACCCACACCCTCCCGCCATCACTGCTTCCTCTCTTTCATTCTTTCGCTCCCACCAAGCGCCCCGGCCATTTGCGTCGCACGACCTCGTCACCGCCCACCCCTCCCTCGAATACCATCTGCCGCTCTCGCTCTCCCTTCACCTTCTACCCCTTATCATTCCCAACCCGCGTTTAACCCCTTTCCACGACAACCCAGAGTCGCACGACATATTCGACTAAAGAACCCCGTCGCCGTCGTGCTCAACATTCACCGGGGCAATTTCCATTCTACAATTGGCCTCTCGGTATTGTCCCTGCCCTCTCGACACAGCAGCACGTGCCCTCCCCCTGCTCAGTCCCCTTCGGTCAAATCATGACCCAAGGTGCAAACAACGGCCACCTTAACGGGTTGGCGTTGCCCCACGTCCGAATACTTCCCCTTTACTACGACAGCGAAGATTCCCAGCAATCCGCGACTCGTCTAATCCTGACTGTTCGACCAGACTGGGCTTCCGACGACTCCAACATCGAATTTATTCGCTTCACCGACGGCATCACCAATACCTTGCTAAAGGCGATCAACAAGCGGAAGGGCTGGTCCAAGGAGGATATAGATAGGGAGGCTATCCTCCTTCGAGCATACGGCAATGGAACCGCTGTCCTCATCGACCGCGAGCGCGAGGCCCAGAACCACGAGCTTCTCATGAAGTACGGACTGGCTCCCGAGCTTCTTGCCCGCTTCCAGAATGGCATGATCTATCGCTTCATTAAGGGCAGCGTAACATCCCCCGAGGACCTGAGGAAACCCGCCATCTACAGGGCCGTCGCTAGTAGATTGGCCCAGTGGCATGCGACCGTGCCCTGCATTACGCACCCGACGTCAGCGAACAGCCATGTCGACGAGAACGGTGCCAACGGTCACCAAGACCCAGATGCCATCATCGAGAACGCTGCACCTGGCAAGCCAGTGCCGAACCTGTGGACCGTAATGCAGAAGTGGATACTGGCGCTGCCTATCAACACTCAAGTCCAAAGGGAGAGACAAGACAAGCTCCAGAGGGAGCTGGAGTATATCGTGAAGGAGTTCAGTCAACGACCCGGCCTTGGTGCCGATGGTGTAAGTGACACTTGCCTGAAACCTGTTAAGATAACGCTGGATGCTGATCGATTGCTCCCTCCCTCCCTCAACAGCTCGTCTTTGCCCACTGCGACCTCTTGAGCGGAAACGTGATTGTGCTGCCGAGCAGCCTGCCTGCGAAGGGCAGTAAGAAGGAAGCCACAGTGACGTTCATCGACTACGAGTACGCCACGCCCTCCCCGGCAGCATTCGACATCGCCAATCACTTCGCTGAGTGGGGTGGATTCGACTGCGACTACAACGTGTTGCCCACCAAGTCCCAACGCCGAGAGTTCATTGAGGAATACGTCCGCTCATACTTCAGGTGTCCCCAAGGTAATCCGGGAGTTGATATTGAGGCGGAGACCCGGAAACTCAACGACGAGGTTGACCTGTTCCGTGGCGTGCCGGGTTTCTACTGGGGCATCTGGGCGCTGATCCAAGCCGTCATCTCGGAGATTGACTTTGACTATGCCTCGTATGCGGAGACGCGTCTGTCCGAGTACTGGGCATGGAAAGAGGAGAAGGAAGGCGACCGGGCGGCGGCCGGCAAAGAGATGCCCCTGCGCGAGAGACGATGGGAACAAATGGAATAACGCGAAAAGGAGGTAATATGACCAGACTCGTCGGGTCTCTGCCATTGACGCAAGTCTTGACGACAGTACCCAGCTGAAAGCACACAAACAACATGATAAAAGACAAGCTAAGACAAAAAAAAAACGCCGCAGAAGTTTGGCAAGGGGTTTTGTATATAAACTTCAACTGCGAAACAGAAATGTATCGGCGGGAGCGAAGCATGATATCGACACGGGCCGGCGTCATTCAACATGAGCTCGACGAAGGCCAGGAAAGAGCTCCGGGGCGTTTCGGGCGGGTTCCTTGGATGGGGTTTCATTGCATGCACTATTAACATTATAATAACCGTGATTAGAGAGAAATCGAAAACCATCACCGAGAAGAGGGGATGCTCATGGTCGACAGACCCAACTGACAAGGCGATGCTTTGCGCCCAATCTAACATGCTTTACACGAAGGAAGTTCACGAGAAACTATGGTGGCTAATACCTGTTGCGTACTTGTAGGACGTAGTACCGAACAGGTGAGGAGGGGTTTGGGATAGGTTCCAAGACTCCAGGTTTGACCCGAACAAGGATCAGGTGCTGATTCGTCAAACAGTAGCTCCGCCTTCTTAGCCAAGAATCGATCCCCATTTTCAGCCGTGAGGTGAGGTAAGCCAAGGCCTATGGCGCGGCACTCGGTCGTGGTTTCGCCCCCCTTCGAGTTGGGGGCGCTGCGCAGTGATCCTGTGGACCTTGTGCGTGTCTTTTGTTAAGTGTTTGTTTGCTCCATCAGCCAATACACCAGCAAGTCAAGCTAGTAGCCATGGGCAAAAACAGAACACAATTTGGCTTTAGCGCTGTGAATATACATGTGTGCATTCGTAACCTCTTTATCATATGTTAGGACATGAGAAAGTATTGCCTATCTTGCAGTTACATCAGCCATCACTTGTCCACCCTCACTTCGTTTTCCCCTCTCATGTCGACCGTTTTCAGCCTCTGCACTGACCCATCACCACAACGGCATTCGGTCAGGAGGGGGAGGGATGAGGGGTAGTCGTCTGGTTCAGCCATGCTCTTTTCTGCCCTTTGGTTATCTTTGTGCGGCCGGGACAGAGCTACATTGGAGTCCGGGGGAGCTGAGCATGCTGAGGTTCAACGGCGCTGGGGGGGAGTGTAACAACCTCCCCCGCACTTTTATCCAGCTGCATCGTCGGCCGTGACATGCAATATGCGACTATCTGCACCCTGCTTGACATGGTTGAAGAAACATCAAGGGTATTTCCCCTTTGGATAAACCATCGCAGCAATTGCATTCGGGTGACTCCTCAACCAGAGCAGAGCAGCGCCGGCGGCAATACGGAGCCTTGATGGAATTGAGATCTTTCAAGCCCTGGGCTGAGCGACGCAGCCGACTGTCCACGTGATACTAGAGTGAAAGCAGGCGGTCCACATAGACTAGGGACTCGATAGACCAGGAAGCCTAGGAACGCTTGACCTTTATGGGCCCTAACTGACGGCCTGAGTCATTAGCAAAAAAAACACCCTTTTAACTACAAACTTACTAGTAGTTACTATCTACTATAATACCTTAATAAATACTATAATACCTTACATTTAAGTAAGCTAAGGCTTATAGAAAGTTAAAAATAACCATTATAGTTAATATAGGGGGTTATATCATATAGTTTAATTAGCTATTAGATAGCTTAAAGATTTCTTATTTAATAATATATTAAATTACCTATAAAATTAAAATAGCATTTTCTAAAGACCTCTAAATTACTACCCTATATAAAACTTATACTTTTAATTTTAATTAAGTTAGCTTACCTAACTTTAAATAGTATTTTAACTAATTATAACTATAAAATAAACTTAAGGAGTAATATAGGCTTTACCTTACCTTTATTTTTATTATAAAGTCCTAACTTAGCCTTATTAATAAGTAGAAGACTAAGATCTAAAACATTAAGTACGTCTTTAAGTAGATAGCTAATAACCTAGATAGAGAGGATAATTAGAGGGAGATCTACTACCTCTTTGACTAAACGCATGTTGAGATCCTTAATGAGCTGCGGAAGTTAGTTGCCTTGGCGGAGGCGTGAGACGGGAGACAAGGGGGGGGGATATGGAAGGTGGCTCAATCAATGTACGCTAGGCCATAAATCACACTTTAATTCCAGTTGTTCCATCCCATTCATCAGCCCGTTGCAGAGGGTTTTCGTTTCGGATGCATGAGCTACTGAACCAACCATGCTGCTCCAGGCGGGCGTGATACCGGTCGACGAGCGACCGGACCCCGATGCGCCATACGAAATCAGCTGGCTGGTCTCATGGAGGCTGTACGAGGTTGTTGCTCGGCGTTCGACTTGGCGTCCGACCTGTGAAGTGCAATCTGCTCACGAGTAACAAGGCCGATTGACCGAGAAGATGGTGTCTTGTTCGATGCCGGATCCAAGGATCGGGATGCTGGGAACCGGGACCAGGACGAATGGGCCTGCAACGAGGACGAACCCTCACCTAACCGAACCGGATGGGGAGGGCAGCAAAAGGTCTGAGGGCTACACCGGTCGGTGCGGGTGTCGATTCGAGGGGGGGTGTGTGTGTGTGTGTGAGTGGGCGGGTGGATGTCAGCTAGGCAAAAAACACACTGTAGAAACGCCAACGTTTGGTGCAGAAAGAATGGATGGCTATGTGAATTTCTGCCCACCCCCTGTTCTCATTCTTCAACCTCCACGATGGCATCCTTACCTCGAGAAGCTTCGGACTATTTGGCAGAACATTGCTGATGTCACATGGCGATTGGGCTTACGTGCGACGCCGTCATACTCTGTAGTCGACCTGTCGATGCTGCAACACTCACGAGCACGCATACCAGGTCGTCAGGGTGTATCCATGGCAGTGCAACTAATTCATGTCGCAGGCGTTGATTGTTGTCGAACTCTCGTTACTTTCGCCATCGATGGGGTCTTCCTGATGTTTTGTGGACCCTATGAAAGCCCTCCTTTCCCCAAACGCAGCTGCGGTCGACTTACCCCGTAGCATCGGATCACTTGCGGAGTGGCCCTTCGGACGAAAGTTTTTAATGTTCTTCTGGTACGTCGATGGTGCTGGATGGCTCGAGACAACGGATGCGAGCTGGTGGTTGTCCTGTATGTGGGGAATTCAGAACGTGTGGCCAAGACAGTGTCGGGGATGAGAGACAGAGAAACAGAGAGGCTGAAAGCTATGTCCAAATACCGCCGGTCGTGTGCTCTTTTTCGTGTCTCGGTTAGTAAGTAGATTATTTACATCTCTCCATCGTTCGAGGCCGAGGGTTTGTGAACCGCGAAAGGGGTGACCGGAAGGGCATGAGGAGGGCATCGCCTTAATCATGGGGGATGGCTCGAACTTTCGCAACTGCATGCCTTGCCTGGCTCCAGCGACCCCATTCGCCATGCGACGTTCAGCGCGCGTCGCACGCCGCTTTAACGGGAGCTTGTTCCCGACTTGGGAGCTGCAAGCTGTAGCTGTTGCTCCCAGCCATCTGCAGGTTGTAATGGCGACTCGGCACATGCTTGTTTCTGCCGGGACTGGCCCCAGCGTCGTAACACGGACTCTGTACATCGTAGCCCACGTGGAGTCTTGGTCCGTGTGGGTGTGGGTATATCGGTCATGGGGTTGGCGCGTCCGTGGTGGCCCTTTCCCAAGGGGAAAGGGCAATAAAACAAGATGAAAGTCGAGAAGGGGGGAAGCCAGTAGTCAGGTGCGTGGTTGCGTAGGGCCGTGGGCAGGCGAGCAAGGCGGAAATGTCGCAATATTTCGCCCACGGAAGGATTCCCCTGCCCTTGCGTGATGCTTCGAAAACCGCCCCAGACCTGGAAGAGAATCGGCGTTGCGAGCTGGACACATCAAGCTTGAACTGTGCAATATCAGCCACATAGCTGCCCAAGGGCCAACACACGATGAGAAAAAATGGCCAGTCAAAGGGGCGGTGGATTCCATTATGTTGCCAATGCAGCTGGTAGACGTCAAGAGCCGAGCGAGGAGCAGACAGTCTCTCTCGAGGCAAGGCCGGAGGTAACACAGATAGGACGGGGGCCAACGGGCAGATTGCGAGGCCAAGCAAGCGTGCGTTTGGTCTCGTCTCATGTATTGTTCCTTTTAGCTTTTGTTTGACTTGGGGGGGCGGCCAACGGTCGGCGGTCGGAGAGGCAAGCGACCCCACATCGACGTTAAAACGTTCCCTTGTTTGTTTCTCCGCGACTTTCACTCGTCCATCCTCCAACATGTAAGTACTTGTAGTGTGTATTCGTACAGAGTATAGAGTAAATGCTTCTTTCGCGGTGCCTCCACCTCCAAGACGGGAAATAAAGCGGTGCTTGTCGAAGACGAGGCCCTGCAAGGAAGCCCTGCCTACGCGCGATGAGGGCGATAGCTGAGGAACCACAAGATGCGTGCTGACCCCCTTCCTCACGACCCAACTGCCATGAATCCTCTTTGTTACTCGTTCTGCACCCACAGTCCGCAGTGGGCCGATTCTTCGTGCGGGAACATTTATCATGGAGGAGCTGAATACCTCACTGCAGTCACGGCATCGGCATGCAGCGTAGATACAGCCTCCTCCGTCGCGCTTGGGAGCCAACCAGCCAAGCAAGTGGCTAATGTAACCAAGTAGGGGAGACGTTGGGATGGGCCGGGGGCGTGGAATACCTACAGGATACATTCAAGACCCGTGCGAATTGGAGGATGGTCCGGTCCCAAGGCGGGCGTAACGGTATCAAGACGGGCGAGGTAGGGCCGACGGGGAGCTGATAAGAAGCGCAAGGCGTGCTAGGCCAACTTCTGTCATGTTGTCTCCGTGTCGTCGCACTGCCTGCGAGACTTGGAAACGGCCATCGCGGAGTCGTCGAAACGCTTCACAAGCGAACAAACTCCAGGCTCGAGTTTCGCAGGTCAATGAGTGGAGAAGAGAACGGTTGACGAGCTAGTCGGGAGATGGCGGACGACGAGCGTCAGTCTGGCTGTTCCGCCGCGGATCGGATGCGCGGGCGCGGCGAGGATACTTCATAACCCTTAAAGATATCGGTCGGATGACGGCCGAGCTCTCCGGCAGGGCGCCGACCACGTTTGAGAGAGGTTAGGCCTTTTTGGTTATCCGCACTCTACCTTTCGATAAGCAGACTTGGGACTGCCGTGTTAGTTCCTGGTTCCGTGTGAATATGAAAGGAATAGGAACCCGAAAATGACGCCGGCAGGCAACAAAACGAAGGGCGAGGGAGGGCAAGATTAGGAAGCTACGAAGCCCACGATACCGATGTGTCGCCGGAACCCCCAGACAAGGTTGGGGCCCTCCTTTGGCGAATCAACAATCTCGCAACGCACAGTAGTGCTCGAAAACCGAAGGGGACAGGTAAATATTGGGAGTGAGACACATCAGGTGTTGGTGAGATAGACGACAGTGTGCGAACTACGTAAGTCAACCTGCTATCTGTGGCTCAATTAGCACCTATGTACCGTGTAGGCGGCAAAAGCCTGTATGAAAGTGACAGAAGGCCGGTTGGTTGGCGGCCGAATGGAACAAAAATTCAACCTCTCAGCGGAGCCAGACCCGGGGTGTGCCCGAAGTTTCCATGGGGATGACTGGCAGATGGAATAATGCGACTACCTAGGGTAGGTAGTCTGTTCACGCAAGTCGACTACGAGAGGAGGCTTGGAGCACCCACCTCATGATCTGGGGGACGGGCATCATGAATATCTAGATAAGTACAGATAGGTAAGAAAATAAAAAGAGTTGGGAGAATACAGGTGGAGACTACCTAGCCGGGAGAAAGGAGGGGATCAGGACGAGGGGCGGATGAGGAGTCTAATGTACCCGTATTATGTACCTTGCTCCTTTCCTCACTTGTTGGTAATCCATCTCCGTACCTGCCTTGCCTTGCCTTCGCACGTCTTTCGTCTGTGAAATCCATCCAGTCTTTCTTGTCAGGTCTCCATTCTCCAAATCAACACACCCCTCCCCTTACAGCTAGCTACAAGTTTAAAACCCAGTTCGTCCCCCTCTCCCACCTCCCAGTTGTATGTACATAGAAGGTAGGTATCGGATCCTCTTTGCCTCATCCCCCCTCGTCACCACACTTCACCTTGACCTTGTCGCCGTTGCGGGCTCTCTCTCAGTAGTGTATCTCTTGGCTCTCCATTGAGCACCGTATCTAATCAACGTCGTTGGCCACACGCCCCACTTCCCCAAATCAACCCTGGCTTGGTATTAAGGTAATAAGAAGAGCTTCCACCCCGATCCGGGAGGGGACCAGCAGTGCGTTCGAGAGACGGTGGCTTTCACTCGCTATCCTTTCCAATATTACCGAAAGAGGAACAAGAAGAAAAAGAAGGAGGAGAAAGGAAACGAAATCCTCGACTATCATCACCACCCACTTACCTTCGTCCTATGTCATAATTTGCCCTCTAGTGGTTATCTCATTTTGCCTCTTCTTCGGCCGCGTCCCTCTGGCGTCGGTTCTAAAAAACAAAAACGAAAAAGAGACGGGATAGCAACGTGCCTGGCAGAAAGGCTCAAGCCCAAGCTCGATTCGGAAAACAAGACCGACATACTAGATTTGGAACCGGAACGGAGACTTCGACGGAGCAGGTCCGGCCGGCCCAACGCGCAATCTGTGCCAGTCTCATACGATCCTGACGAGACACTCCTTGTGCGGAAGAGGCAAAAGGCGGCAACAAAAAAACCTCCCCCGAAGCGTAAATCTTCTTCTAACCCGCCGAACAGAGGAGAACCTGCATAATCCAGCTGGAAAACAAGCAAGGGGATATCAAAATCCAGATACGCATCTGACGTTAGGAAAGTGATGAGCCCGGTCGTTTGGTGTACAGCCCAGTCCGACTTTCCACAACGACCACGGCGCTACCAGCAAAAGCAAAAACAAAAACAGCAACAACCCCGTTCCAGCAAGTAATTGCATCTGCAGTACGTGTGCACCCAGAGGCCCTCTGAGAAGCAACATGGTACCGCCGCCGCCACTAGCTTCCTTCTGATGCATACAAGACGAAGCGAGGTGTAGACAAGTGATTCTTCCAAGAGTAGGAAACACCACTCATGTCGATCTGTCCCGCTTCCTATGCGTGCTGTCTACCTACGGGTTCGAACAAATCTCAAAGTGTCGTCGTCATCGTCGTCGGCTGGAGGAGGACGCCCTCGAGGCCCGGGAGGAATGGCGGCCGATCCTCACAACCTCCCCAATCCGGGCCTCGACAGCGCCATCCGCCAACTTCTCGACCAGCAGGCCGATATCCAGGCCCGGCTGGCCGCCTTACTACCTACAAAGTATGGGCCCAATGTCAAGCTGGAGCTCAACATGCTCCGCCATAAACTGCGAGGTCTGCAGGCCTACTCCGAAGTCCATCGTAAGCCCACCCACCTTTTTCGTTTTGACGCTCGCCACTGTCTGGTTCTGACCATTTACCTTCTTCTCTAGGTCTTTCTTCCAATGTTCCTATCATCTCCGAGCTTGAGGAGGCCAGGTCATTGCAATACCGGTGCGAGTGCATCGAGACTGCGTTCCTAGAGCAAGGTGAGTTGCTTTTACGACACCAAACTTGTCGTTCGAAGCACGAAGCCTCCTGAAAAATGCCTAATTTCCTATCCAGGTTTTGACTTATCAGACCCCAGAATGGCAGATGCCCTTAAGCGGTCGCTGTACGACGAAGCACCGGCAGGATACGCAGCCTGGTTGGATCGAAATCTTACTAGCTACGATCCCGTTGTACGCGGGTGGAAAATGAGGGAAAGCCTGTCACCGTCATCTCGGTCCGCATCGTCATTCAAATGCTGGGACGAGCGTTGCATACACTACATCTATGGCTTCTACAACAAGGACGACCGAGACAGCCATTCACGCGAGCACACTGTTCACGCTCATCGTGACTCGGGCTTGTCCCTTGGCAATACCCCTCCCCTCCCCTTTCCCGACCACACGACAGCCCGACCGTGGGTTTCCGATGTTGGAAAGCAGCCCCGAGCGCTTCAGCTCCCGAAGCCGTCCATCGGTGCACAACTGGCTCCGTTAGCGACAGCAAGTCAGTCCAGGGACCGCCGTGATACTTTACAGTCCTACACCATGGCATCGGAACATTCTGGCCCTGGGCGAGGCTCTGTCGATTCCGAGGTCGATCCTTTGCTCCCCCCTCTTAAGCGTAGTAGAGTTGGCCAGTCTCGACTCCAGTCCATTGGCGAGCTGAGGTTGCTTCAGGACTCGGGGCCTTGTTTGCGCTGCATTGCAACAAGGCAGCCAGTAAGATCAAGGATCTCTAGCAATGATCGTCGTCAAGCAACTAATTATCGATGGCAGTGCGACTCTAATGAGCCGTGTTACTACTGTGCAGACCACCCCCTTAGTCCAGGCAGTGATTTTTGGAAAGCAATCGGTTGTCATCGAGGCCCTCTCGATATTTTATCTGACGTCATGCTTCCGAGTGAGTTTTTCTCATGCTCTCAAAGAAACACATGCCTAGGCTGACAGGTGCAATAGCGCCAGTGTCTCCCATACAGACCCAGACTCCGATCACATCACCGCTCACTCAGCGGAGAAGCATGAACGAGCATCTGGAAAACCACTGCCGCATATCACCGGACATCCTCCACGCTGTCAAGTCGAACCTTGACTTTGATGATGGCTTTTGGTGGACAGAAGGGCTGATGAACCTGCCACTGGCTAACCCTACACTTCCAAACTACTCTAGGGAAGCGATCGAGCGACCACCACTGATTCTGAGTACACTCACAGCGAGTTGGAACGGAGGGGCAACTGCATACAACTTTCTCCATCTTTTAAAGACGAGCGGCTTGATTACACCAACGCGAGAGATGGAAGAGACGGCATACCCAGTGCTGTATCGAGCGAAAGTTCTCCTGCGGGAGGTCATATTTTGGGATCTCGAACAACCGGAACCCTCAATCTATCTGGACGGCGGCCCGCCGCAACGGTCCCCCTTAACCGACGAGATAGACCAAGGAGCGCATCGTCGGCTGGTCTACAGCTGTATGGCGCAATTTCTCCAGGCATTCGAGAGCGCAACTGTCAGAAAAGGACCACAGGACCCGAAAAGCTGGCTCGCTGTGTTCATCGCGTTGTGCATTTTCAGCATTGTTCGCACAATCATGGTGGACATGATGTCGTGCCTACACAAACGCCAATCATCTCAGACACCACCGACCTGGAGCGGAACAAGCAGCGTACACGCCATGCACAGCGTCTATAAGCTCTTGGTGACGATCTTCGCTACTTCTGGGCCAATGCTTCTCGACGAGCAACCATTCGACCTAGACGAACGGGGCAGGACTGCAATGGAATCCTTGAATGCGGTTGTACGAAGGGATGTTTGGATCCAGCAAGGTTTTGCGTCCTCGAAGGATTTCCTGATGCACCTTGGAGATGGCGAAATGGAAGGCACAGTCATGTTCAACGGCTTTCTGAGACAGAGGATTCCTCTGCAGACAGGTATAGTCGGTCTACCGTCCATTGTCAAACTTGGCGAAGAACCAAGGCATGCCATGTATGATCCCCGGGCTTTGGGCGATCCTTGGATCCCGCACCCGGCCCCTCTGTCGGAACGAGATCCTTTTGGGACGTCGGGAGGCCCCGAATTTCTCACACCTCCCCAGGGGTTAGACTCTCGAGGTCGCAGGCACACGGTTGGGGAGAGCCCAACGTTCCTTCGAGGACCAATGCGGCCCCTGGAATCCCCGCTGACAGGAAGTAGAGGGCGGCCTACGTACCAGCGGCCGCCATTACGTCGGGTCTACTGCATCAAATGTAACGAGTATCCAGAAGGATTCAGAGGCGAGCACGAGCTACGAAGGCATACCGACGCCAAACATGCCTCCCTAGTCAGGCGCTGGGTGTGCACCGAGCCAGACAGCTATAGCCCGACCCTGCCACAACCCGTCATTTCGTTATCGAAATGCAAAGCATGCGTGACGCAGAAACGGTACGGAGCATATTACAATGCAGCGGCACATCTCCGGCGGGCACACTTCAACCCACATAGGGGTGGAAAGGCCAGCGGTGACTGGCCACCCATGACTATCCTGAAGGACTGGATGAAAGAGGTGCGGCAATCTGTCGACATCCAGGATCAAGACGATTCAAGTGGAGGGGAAGACGTTGACTGCAAACCGCCACCGGAATACTTAACTCAGGCGCCGCCCCCCACTTGAATCGTCTTGATCC
>PUHP01001199.1:734-10734 GCA_006783085.1 Colletotrichum shisoi | reverse complement strand
ACTTGAGAGACGACAAAGACGAAGAAGAAGAAGAAGAAGAAGATGGAGAAGAAGAAACGGGAAAAAACGAATCGTCTCTAACTCTCCTCCTCCTCCTCCTCCCCCCAGTGCCGTTGCCACCGTCATCCAGTACTGGAACGCCGACATCAACCCGGCCGCCTGGATCGCCGTCGCCATGGTCTCGTGCGTCGCCGTCAACCTCATCGCCGTCAAGTACTACGGAGAGTCCGAGTTCATCATGGCCTCGACAAAGGTCATCCTGCTCATCGGCCTCTGCCTCGTCACCCTCGTCACCATGTCCGGCGGCAACCCGCTCAACGACGCCTACGGCTTCCGCAACTGGGGCGACGGCAACCACATCCACGCCTACTTCACCGACGGCTCGACCGGCCGCTTCCTCGGCTTCTGGAAGGTCGTCATCTACGCCGCCTTCACCATCGCCGGCCCGGATATGATCGCCCTCGCCGCCGGCGAAATCCAGAACCCGCGCCGCACCATCCCGCGCGTCGCCAAGCTCATCTTCTACCGCCTCGTCGGCTTCTACGTCGTCGGCGTCCTGTGCGTCGGCATCATCTGCAGCTCCCGCGACCCGGGCCTCCTCGGCGCCATCGAGAACGGCGAACCGGGCGCCGGCGCCTCCCCCTGGGTTGTGGGCATCAAGAACCTGCACATCAAGGCCCTTCCCGACATCATCAACGCCTTTATCCTGCTGTCTGGATGGTGAGTTTTACATCCATATATATGTATATATATTTATATATATATTTATGTATATATTTATATATATATTTATATATATATTTATATATATATATATATATATATATATACATGCATACGTATAACCTCGTGGTTCCACGAAAGAAAACGAAAAACCCCCCAATAATGCTAACGGTTCCTCAAGGTCTTGCGGTAACGCCTACCTCTACTCCACCTCCCGCACTCTCTACGGCCTCGCCCGCGACGGCCAGGCGCCCCGGTTCTTCCTCAAGTGCACGGCTGCCGGTGTCCCCATCTACTGTGTCCTCGTCGTCACCGCCATCTCGTGCATCACCTTCCTCGTCTCCTCCAACTCCGCCGTCGACGTCTTCTTCTGGTTCGTCGACCTGACCACCACGGCCCTCATCATGACCTACGTCTTCATGCTCATCACCTACATGGGCTTCTACCGCGCCCGCGTCGCCCAGAACTTCCCGCCGGAGACCCTCCCCTACCTCGCCCCCTGGACCCCTTACTTCCCCGGCCTGGCGCTGCTCCTCGGCATCCTGGCCCTCATCTTCGTCGGCTTCGACAACTTCTACCCCTTCAGCGTGCGCGGCTTCATCACCTCCTACTTTGGCCTCATCTTCGGCATCTTCATGTTCGTCGTCTGGAAGGTCTTGAAGCGGACCAGGTTCGTCCAGCCCAAGGAGGCCGACCTCATCAGCGGAAAGGCCGAGGTCGACGCCGAGTGCCGCCACTGGGAGGAGGGCGGCATCGAGGAGGTCGAGAGGCAGAGGCTCGCCCAGATGTCCTTCCTCCGCAGGACGTGGGAGAAGATGTGGTAGAAGAGAGTGGTGGCTTAATGATTGCAAGATACCCACCTGTATTACCGTTTCTATGACAAAAGAAAGATATGTTTGTCCAACCAAACAAGGCTTGAGATTTCTGCCAACGTGACGTTTTTTTCCATAAATGTTGAGGCTAAAGTCTGCAAAGGCTCGGGAGAAAATGGAAAGAGAACTAAAACCCAGAAACCCTCACGGATGGTATTATGGTCATTGTCATGTGTATTAGCGATGAGAACCCATGAGTTACCCTTATAACAAAGCCTATTCCTTCTCTTCTCCCAGGTTGCCATGGATGCTGAAACTCAAACCACTATAGACAACATCATCCAGCCATTTCCACAATACTGAATACTGACATGCTCCAGTGGTTTTCCTTCGTAAGGACTATTGACTCTAAATTACGTAAAACCCCCAACTTCCCCGCCTCCAGTTGTGCTTGTTCTTGCGGGGAAAACTCATAAACCCCCTGACGCAGAGTCGCGTTCTAGAGACACCACCACTTCAACTCCGTAGTGCAGCCAGTCCCAGCGACACCGACCTCGTTCGTAATGCCGCCGTCGGCCCCCAGTCATGCGGTCCACACGGTACTCTACCTCTCGACAGAAGGCTTGTCAGCGGTGCGCGAGCTCCAAGATCAAATGCGACCGGAAAGCAGGGACATGTTCCCGGTGCCGGGAGCGGGGCGTCGCCTGCGTTTATCTCCAGAGTCAGGCATCTGCTCCGTCTGGACCGGATGCCGCCACCGGGTTGTGTGACAGAGCGAGAGCGGGACGGGGGTTATCTCGCAATCTTACCGTCGGATCCGAGGGCGCCAGTATTCATCCTCGAGAAGCTCAACAAGAAGTTGCCTTGGGAAGTAGTAGTAGACCAGGCTTAACAGAGACCATTCTGTCCTTCCGAGTCCCTTCTCCCGAGCCACCGGAAACGGCGGAGGAGATAGGTCTTGTTCCTTCACAACAACAACAACAACAACAGCATGGAGCATCAACCACCGGCGGCAGCATCCCTGCAAGATCCGCACCTCGTCCAACCGACGGGCTGGACTTTTCCCACCTCGAGCTCGTGTGCCCCATCAATGCCGATGACATCGCCAACCGATGGCTGCACAACTTTGTGCCGTGGCCCGGCCAAGTAACCAAGGACTACACCCCTCGCGTGTCGGCCTTCATCCACAGGATGTTGAGATCCTATGCCAACTCTTCGATCCGGGGCCGCAGAGTTCCGCCTTTTGTCCATTGGTCTCAACCGCATCTGCACTCGAGCACTCCGCTCTCGACCTGTCTCTCTTCCATACGCGTATGCGACGATCCAGCCTACCGGGACAGCAAGGTTTCTGCCGAAAGGCTGCAGAGAGAGATGGCGACGCTCTTCGCTCGACGCGAAACCGAGGATGACATGGCTCTTCTCGCATCGTTCCAGGCACATCTCGTTTACTCGCTGGTCACCTTCTTCCGACTGGAACGAGAAGCCCGCTCTCTACTCCCGCAAATCATGATGAACACGCAGGAACTCGCCTGCGCAGCCGCCCGGAAAGGGCTCGCCTGCGTGGCCGAGCAAGACGGTGCGCGTCCCGCGTGGGAGTCGTGGATAGCAGCCGAGGCCAAGCGACGGACGCTTTTCGCCATGTGTCTCCTCGACAGCGCCCTGCTCACCCACGACGGGCTTCCGACGCATCTCGCCACCGAGTTGCGGGGGTTACCTGCGCCGGCGAGCAAGTCTCTGTGGGAGTCGCGCAGCAGACTCGACTGGCAGGTCGTGTACGACGCCCACTTGGCAGAGTGGCCAGAGGGAGGTCTGCGCATCGACGAGCTGTGGCCTATGCCTGAAGACTTGAGCGAAGGTGAGGTCGACAAGAGGCGTAGTCGAGTTGATGCGTGGCTGGAGGACCTTGACGCGTTTGGGACCATGATCTACGCTGTCACGAGTGGGACGCACGGTACATGAACATTGACCAGAGAATCTGGGCGGCCTCCTTAGTCTTCGTCCTTAGTCTTCGTCAAAGAAAGCCAACCGGGCCATTCCTCTGCTCCGTCTGCGGAAGTCTACGGCCACTTCACTTCACAACCCCTCAACACTCTGGATTGCTGCATCGCCGATCGGTGCGTAGGTTGGCAGTCTTCAACTTCCCGTTGAGCTTGAAATGCCCAAGCTTCAACATCAACCGAATGATAGTAACCTGAGCATCGACTACCATGATCAAAGGTTGTCATCATATTTCGATGGGCAGTATGCTGTCAGTTTTCTGGAGGAATACCCTTCTGGCACCTCAATACCATAACGCCAACAACAATAGCGATCCCCACGTCAACGTTTATAATTATGTTCTCAACTTTGCCTTCAACCTTTTCTCCAATGATTGACACAGCATCGTGTATTAGGTCCTCTGGACCGGGTTGAGTGAGATAGTCATGCAAGCCCCGAGTACTGTGATCAACTCGAGCCAAAAAGAAGTTGACATAAACCTCAGATCGAAGCTCTCACCGAGCAAACAGCTGTGAAGCTACTTATATCGTAACAATACATTTGATATCTCTGCCGCCACGACAACTCTCTTTCTCTGCCTGTTTCTTCCACATCACCCCTGCCGTCCCCTCTCATCAGGCGGGGCAACGATAATTGTGGCGGGTACTTCCTTGTCTGGCGTGACATTGTGCGGCTTTCTCTTGAATAGCCCACCAATTCGACCAAAGACCCTCCCGAGAAACCTGTACACCACAACGAACGGCTTGCCCACGAAGCGCGCCGTCTTTTCGAACCAGACATCCGGAAAGATGCGGACCAGAACGCCCCACGGGAGGGACATGAAGGCGACGACGACGGAGATGGCCCACTGCGTGCCGTCGAGACCGCCCTCCTTGATCTCAAAGACGCGGCCGCCGATGAAGACGATGCCGACCTGCAGGCCGACCATCAGGATGTTGATGAAGATGAAGAACTTGTTGCGGTGGACGCCCTCGAGGACGTTGAACTCGTTGTCCAGCCGTCTGTTGTTGAACTCGTTGAAGATCTGCATCCACACGAACGTGTTGAAGATGAGGGTGCCGAGCTGGAGCATCCGGTCCTCGCTGTTCCTGTCGTAACCGAGGATCTCGGGACCTGCGAAGTAGAGCGTGATGGTGATGATGAGCTGGAAGATTGCCTGGCCAATGATCATCTTCCACATCTAGGAAGCAAAGGCGTCAGTCGAGCCCGTCGCACTACGGCAGAAGGAATGGGGGGAGATGCAACTTACGTTCACGGTGATCAGCGGGGCATCTTTCCGTTGAGGAGGCCGGTCGAGGATCTTCTCGGTTGGGGGATCCGTTGCCAGCGCAAGCGCCGCAAACGTGTCCATGATGAGGTTGACCCAGAGCAACTGGACGGCTTTCAACACGGGCTCCATGTGAGGGTCGTACATGGCCGTGATGAAGGCCAGAAGGACGGCAGTGATGTTGACGGTGATTTGGAACTGCGTTCACAAGTTTCTCATCAGCAACACGATTTCAACCAAAGCCTCCCTCTGAAGCGTACTGATGATATCTACGCTTATTGACACAGCTGACGGCTCAAAAAGATGGGAACTCACCTGCAGGAATTTCTGAACGGCATCATTCACTGCGCGGCCCCATTTGAGCGCCGTCACAATCGAAGCAAAGTTGTCGTCCATCAGAACAATGGCAGATGCTTCCTTGGCGACTTCGGTGCCGGAGATGCCCATGGAGAAGCCGACGTCCGCCGCCTTCAGGGCCGGCGCATCGTTCGTGCCGTCTCCCGTGACGGCGACCGTCTCGCCGAGCGCCTTCAGCCTCGTGACGAGGAT
Source organism: Colletotrichum shisoi (assembly GCA_006783085.1). Classification (NCBI taxonomy): domain Eukaryota; kingdom Fungi; phylum Ascomycota; class Sordariomycetes; order Glomerellales; family Glomerellaceae; genus Colletotrichum; species Colletotrichum shisoi. Next base: position 5,385 of record PUHP01001199.1, on the reverse strand, counting down.
GCGCTTGTCTTCGGGGGACGAGCGAGCCAGCACCTGTAGCTTGGGGAGAACGGCGTCCATGTCGTCCTCGGAAAGCTTGCGGAAGGCCGGCCCCTCCATGATCACCCCCTGAGACCCCGTGAAGATGCCGCACTCGGTGGCAATAGCCTGGGCCGTGACCATGTTGTCGCCCGTGACCATGCGGACTGTGACGCCGGCATGCTGCGCCTTTCGCACGGCTTCGGGGACGCCGGCGCGGACGGGATCCTGGATACCGACGATTCCGAGGAACACCAGCTCAGAGGCAGAAACCAGAAGCGACTCGAGCTTCACGTGTCCGTCTTCCGAGGGCACGTTCGCGGGCGGCCACTGGGGGTAGTCCTTGTACACGAGGCCGATGGTGCGCAGGGATCGACGGGCGTGCTCGTTGATGGCGGCATCCAGCGACTCTCGTTCCGAGCTGGTCAGGGGCTGGACCGCCAAGGTCTCGAGGTCCGCCTTGGACGAACAGTGACGGAGCAGGATCTCCGAGGCGCCCTTGACCAAGAGACGGTAGCCCTTGGAGGCGTCCCGGAGTTTGATGACGGCCGCCATGCACTTCCGCCCGGAATCGAAGGGCAGCATCTGCACGATCTGCTCGTTGGCGCGGGCCTCGGCGAGGGACTGCAGGCCCAGGTGATCCTTGGCGAGTTGAAGGAGAGCGGTTTCGGTCTTTGATCCGATGAAGGTTGACTGGCCGTCTTCCTGGCCTTCAAAGGCCGTCGAGTTGACGGCAACGGATTGCACAATGAGCTCCCTGGTTGCTCGAGGCACGGTTGAAGCCCAGGCAGACACCTGGAGAGGGGAACCGGCAATCTTTTCGTTGGTATTATCTGCCGTGGCGGTGGATGTGAAACTGCTGGTGGAAAAGGTCCCGGCAACGACGGTCATCTTGTTTGTCGTCTGGGATCTTTCATTTAGCTTCCAAGTCAACATCCGAGAGACGGCCAGCCAGCCAGCCAGCCAGCCAGCCGAGGCAAGTCTTACCAGTGTTCCCGTCTTGTCGGAGCAGATGGTCGTCGCGTTCCCCATGGTCTCACAGGCCCGCAGCACGCGAACCAAGTTGTTCTCCTTGAGCAACTTGGTGGTCGCGAACGCCAGAGCGAGGGTGACGGCCAGCGGCAGCCCTTCCGGCACCGCCACGGCTATGATGGCGATGGCGACGACGAGCAGGTCCATAAAGGTCGACGCCTTGTCCGCCGGTAGTCTGTTGTCTCCGGGGAGGCTGGCCACGAAGCGGAACAGCAGGATGAAGAACATCAAGGCGGATGCGCCCCCGCCCAGCTTGGCGATGGCGATGGCGAGCCGTTCCAGCTTCTTCTGGAGGGGCGTCGACTCCATGTCGTAGCGTACGGACATCATGATCTTGCCGTAGCTGCTGTAGACGCCGACGGACGTGCAAACGTACGTTCCCATGCCTGTGGTGATGGTCAGCGAATGGGTCTGTCAAACGGCAAGGGTTTACAAGTTTACAACTGACTACTTACCTTCTAGTACCTTGGAACCAGAGATGATGAAAGGGTCCAAGTCATCGTGGTTACTATGCTTCGAGTCCAGCAGCTTCATCACTTGATCGCCGGCAGTCTTCTTGAGCACATCGGACTCGCCTGTTGCCGAAGACTCGTCGCACTTGACCTCGTGACCCTCGATCAAGATGCCGTCTGCCGGGACCATGTCGCCCGGCTCGAGGTGCAGGACGTCTCCCACAAGGATCTCGTTGACGTTGACCATGTCGGATTTCCCCGATCGAATGACCTTGACCTGGCGGTCGTCCTTCTTGGTGTTCAGCCGCACGAACGCCTTTTCCTTCTGCCAATCGTTGTGAGAGCCGACAAGGACGACGATGATGACTGCTCCGCAGATGGCGACGCCTTCGACCCAGTCGACAGACGCCGGCGCCCCTGCGGGCCGTTCCACGCCGAGGGTCTCATAGAGCCCGAGTGCCAGAGAGATGACTCCGGCGACGGTCAGAAGGATGAGCACGGTCTCGTTGAAGGCGATCCACATGAGCTTCCAGATAGACTTTGGCTTCTTGGGAGGGAGAATGTTGCGTCCGTAGACCCGTGTTCGATCGACGAACGGTGTTGACGAGGAAGAAATGGGCTTTTCCGTGGAAGTAGACGCCGGGTTGGTGTCATGTCGGCTTTCCACCGCCTCGTTGAAGCTGACGGTGGACCCGACCCCCGTCTCGTCAACGCCGAGTCCGCTCCGTACGTCGGTCTGGAGCCCCCGGGCAATGCCCCGCAGACCGCCGAGAGCTCGAAAGGCAGAGAGTGATTTGGGATTGAGAAGCTTGTTCAGCTGTCCGGGGGAAAAGGCAAAGGGGTTGTTGTCAACACGAAAGTCGTTCTCGGTGCCGGGGTCAGGGTGCAGGGCCGAGTTCGCGTCCTCGAGATCCAAGCTCGTGGCGGCGGTGCTGGTGGCAGCCGTGGTCCCGGACGGCGTGGGTAACGAGTTGTTGTTGTTGTAGTTGTTGGACCCGTCAGCCATGATGGTGTCCGCATCACTGGCGGCCCTCGAACGGGAGTCCGGGTGTGTGGGGTTGGGGCTGAGATAGTTGTCAGCCATCATGGAGAAGAAATCATGTACGGCTGGGCGGAAGAAAGAAGAAGGTGTTGTCGAGTCCAGAAGCAAGACGAGCCGAAGGGGGCGGCGCCCAGAGGATATGAATGGTCTCTTCAGCCCGGCATCTCTCGCCGAGCTCCTCCTCGGAGCTTGACCATACCCAAGCAGCAAGCTCGCATCAACCAGAGAGCTCTCCTCCACTCTCAAACAGAGCGGTAAAAAGGTGAAAAAAAGTCTTCGAGTCCCCCCCCCCTCCCCCGCCCCCCTGCCGTAACAGCACTGCCACGATTCAAGAGACATGTTTATTTACGAACCGATAATCTCTGATGCCATCTGATAAGTCCGGATCAGGGAGCCTGGGCCCGGGGGCCGTCGTGACAAGCTTAGGCTAACATGCGTTGTGCGGTGTGTGTGTGTGTGTGGAGAGATAGCCCCGCCGGAGCGGCGTCCAGGTCAGCCTCAGAACCAACGGACAGCACATGGTGCAGGCTTGGCGGTTCAAGAGAGTCCTTCTCAGGAGCTTGAGGTTGACTCGGTTTGCTGATTCAAGCTGATCAAGAGGAGCTCGAGATGTGTGAAGCTCTGGGTAAAGAGGAAGGAGGAAGCGAGAACAGGGATGAGCTAGCCGGGGATTGGCACAAGTCCAGAGCAGAGACAGGGGTCAAACGAGGGATTTTCGAGCAAAGAATAAGCGAGCAGGGGGGGGGGGGGAGTAGGATCAGACGAGTTTCTCAGCGAGGAGAAGGTTTAGCCGTGTATGTATGTGTGTGTGTGTGTACTCATAGTATGTGTGTGGTGTGAGACGGGCTGGGGAGGCTGGATGGCTCGGAATTTGCTTCTCTTTCGACATCAGAGACAGGCCAAGAGTCAGGCAATGAAAGGAGGGGGTCTCGAATCCGATTCGACAAGGTGCAGATGGACAATCTTTCCTCTCATCTTGCCGGCAGCGCATCAGGAGCCCACCAGGAGCTCCAAATGGCAGGTCGGCCGGCGCACGTGTGCGGTTTGATGCGACCTCGTCAAATCTTTCCCCTGTCGTAGCCACACCGCGAGAACCTGCTTTTCATTTTCAGTCACATCAAGCGGGATGGGAGGCAGGGGGAGGGCAACCCCACCCGGTCTGAGTGCTTCCAACCTCCTCTCGCGGCATGGCATGGCATGGCCGCTCATCGGCCTCCGGGGGGCGAGGTGTATCCGTAGACTCCTGTTCATCATCCGCGTCGTCCTCCCACAGGGGTGAAGGGGGGGAAAGGGGGAAGGGGAAGAGGACGTGTTGCAGAGCTGGCTGACTCCCGTATCAGTTTGTTTCTTGGCTCAGAAGCAATGTTTCTGCTCGACGATCATCCTTCTGTTTATATGTCATGACGCCACCCAACTGCCCATACTAAAGGCAAGAAGAGGGGATCCAAGGACGTTTTCTTACATGCACAGCCCGACCAAGAAGCTTCACCAGGGTCTGAAGTTGGAACCGAACTGCTCTATGCCGAGAACGAAACCTGTCACGAGTTGGAGCACACAGTAAGGCATAGGAGAATATAGGAGAAAGATGCTTAATTCTAGAAATAACAAAGGGAACAAAATACTACTAGTTATATACATATAGGTACATAAAGTAGCATATAATAGTTATAATTAAGAAAGCTTCTAATATATAAGAATATTCTTATAATATACCCCCTAATTATTTGAGTAATTAAGTAATTAAATTCTTTATATTAATATATAATAGCTTTTTAAAAGTAATCCCTTGAGTACTTATATAATTAATAAAAGAGTAACGTAGTTGATAAGCGAGCGGATCAGACAAGCGAGCGGATCACCCGACCGCGACCACATCACAAATCCAGGCACATGTTAACGCTAAGCATAACAATTCAATGAAAACTACTCAGAATCCTCTTCCTCAGACATTTCGTCGTTAAACTGACAAGTTCGCGCATTATGTCCTGCGTTGCCGCAGACGCCACATCGCCGTCGACCTGTTTCAGTCCTCGGTTTGCGACCACTACTCCGACGCGTTTCCTCTTGAACCTGTGCTGTTGCCTCCCTCTGCGATTCAATATCCTCT
>PUHP01001198.1:0-14121 GCA_006783085.1 Colletotrichum shisoi | reverse complement strand
CCTTTGATAGCTTTAGTAGTAATGCTTTGTAAAAAACAGAGGGGGAAATGCTGCTGCGCTGAAATTTGTACTGTGGGGTAAAAAGTGGACCCGCAGCCTTGCCGCGACTGATGGGATATGTCACATACGAGGTAGGCGTACAGAGCGAAGAGAGAATGAGCTGTGGGGGTCTTTTGAAGTATGGAAGAAGCATGGAGAAATAGATGTGGAACGGTGGTTTTTGTCCAGCCTTTTATAACCAAAGCTCCTGCTCAGTCTTTCGCATGAGCTCCTGAGTGTCCGTTTCAAACATAATACATGATAAGACCTGCACATCCATTACCTGGTGTCAAAAAACCCAGGAGTGAGGAATTCCATTGGTCGGGTCGCCCTGTTCATCTAAGCGCCGTGTTGGTGAATAGCGTCTCTCAAGGCCGAGGTCTGACATTCCTGTTGAATTGGAGGGCATACGAGGGGCGCCACGGAGGGCGTCGGAGATAGGGGATATCGGCCGGCAAGCCTGGCCGCTCGGCGTTAACGAAGGGCAGACTAAAGATAGTAGGGAGTATACGTATCTAAGCGCTATTTACTACAGCTAGTAGAGTTTAGAATAGTAAAAACAGAGAATTAGCGTTTTAGTAGGGACTTACTTAATGCTGTAAAGTAGGTCTAATAAAGGAGCTTTGCCTTCTAACGATGGAAGTGCGAGACTTTAAAAACAGGAAGTCACAGCTCTCACAGCTAAGAGTTCATGAGGAGGGCTGGATTAGTATTTAGGTCGGTGACGACCAGCGAATACCAGGTGTTGTATGTTTTTGTTTTGTTTGCTAAACACAAGCAAGACCCGCGTAGAGGATCCGCAAGGGGAGAGACATCGGCGACGGCAAGGACGGCCTTGGAGAACACTGCAACGGAAACTTGGAAACTTGGGCTGGAGTGGGCAAGAACGGTGGGGGAACGGCGAGAGAATGAGTTGGAAACTCGAAAGTGGACGACTGTTGTGATTGTGGAAAATGGTTGAAGCGCTATGTCGATTAGGAGAAAGTTGGCATTTCCAGAGGCGAAGGAATCCCATCAATAAATCTTCAGTCAAGACACATGCACCTGGGCCGCTGAAAGATGATGCACCGAAGGTGAAGAAGGCCGTCCAGTCTTGGGGATGAAATCATGCTTTGATACCGTACATAAGCTCCAGAACTGAGCAGCTTATTCTCACCAGGACAGCAGTTGGAGGGAAACCTGGGTGGCCATGACAAAGGTTCGTTATTCATTCTGACAAACTACGCTGCACACTCCGCAAAGTCTCCTTCCCTCAAGGCATCAAGCAAGACCTGCGCCGTATCTCGATCCGCCCTCTCCTCGCCAGGCCCATTCGTGAGCTCGTTCCACGCCGTCTCGATCCACCCCGCAGGCCCGTCGTGCCCAGGCATGCCGTCAAAGTACATGCCGTCAAAGTCCCCGTCCACGCTGGCCGGCTGGTCTTCCAGGGGGAATGCCGCCAAGACCTCGGCCGCCAGACCATCAATCCCTTCCGAAGGCGGACGGTCCGCCATGTCGACATCTCCGCCGCCGCCGTGGGCGGGGTACTGACATTCTGTCCCTGCGGTCTGAGGGGACGTGTCGTCCGCCACGCTTTCCTGGCTATTACCTCCCGCTGATGACGGCGAAGTAGTGTCTTCGTCTGAGGCAATGGTAGTCGCTGTTCCTGGTAGCATTCGAAAGAGGCTCACACGCATCGCAGCGGCGTCAAAGTCTGTCAGCGACTCCGCAGTCCCAGACAAAGCCACGCTCATGTTCCTGCTGTCTTCTCGTTTCCGCTCGAGAAGCGCTTTGAGTGGGTTGAAACCTCCGGTAAAGAGACCGCGGAGGCTGACAGGAAAGTCGCCGTCCTCGGGGAGGCGCCCCTTGCTTAGAGAGAGGTCCATCGTCAGAGCGAGGCGGAGGTAAGAACTCGGTTGTGAGGCGAGAATGTCGGTCCAGTCTGCGATCACGGCACTGTCCTCGCTGGTGTTCTTGGCTCCCACCGGCGGCGGCGTGTCTATCTGCGCAAGGTTGACGATGTGCCGGATCGTTTCGCTCACCCAGTCTACGCCGTCATACTGGGGCTGGTATGTCTTCATGGCTTCGATGAGAATGTTGAGTCGGTGCTGCTTGAGCGCGGATTGTGTATTGGGGTCGAAAGATCTCGACGATGCCGAGAGCTTCACGTCAAGGATGTGCAAGACCAACGGCAGCGCTGTACACGCAACAGCACTAATCGGGAGCCAACGGGCGAGGCGGAGATGAATGAGTTCTTTCAGACACTCGGTGACCCCAGACGCGGCGTCCTGGAGCTCGTGTCGGTTCTCTCCAATGATGACAAGGTCCGAGGTGGGAATCGCGTTGAAGGTCGGCGCAGCTGCGGTGATGGCGAGGTGAAGGACTTCATGGTGGCTAAGAACGACTCGAGAGGAGCTGGCAAATGAGGTTAGAAATCGTCGACAAGGCCGTGTGGGGAGAGGCTGACTTACTGATAGTACATGTACATCAAGTTGGTGTACAAGATAATGGAATCGTGCTGGAACTCGTTTCCGGAAGACTTCATCCTCGCGACGGAGCCGCCCCCGAACATGGGGAACTGCAGGGTGACGTCTTTGTACCACCTTCGCAGCGCAACCTTACACCCGCGGACCTTATCTTGCTCGTCGGCGCGCATCTCCCGGCCCCAGCCCGGGCGATCATCCAGCGGGAACACAAGAATAAGAATGTCGGTGAGTACGATGCAAAGCTGAACCAGCTGCTCCAAGATCTCGGCCAAGCACCGCTTCGTGCCTGGGTTGTACACCCGGCTCCGCTCGAGCTCATCCGACAAGTCGGAAAACCCGAGCATCTCACCCGAGTCAAAATTGAAATGGCCCCGTGTGATTTGCAAACTACGACGCAAGCCTAGGCCCACGATGCGATCACGGATGATGCAGCACCACCAGAGCCGCTTGAGAAGGTTGCGCTTCTTGGGCGGCGCTGTGCGGGTCGCGTAGTGGTGTGCCTCAACCATCTTGGCGTTCTGGATCGCGATGGAAAGCCAGGCCGTGTTCGATTTGCGGAAGGCCGGAGATGTGGGAGAAGACCAGAAGGAGAGAAGAAGAGCAGCCTGTGAGATGGCGAGAGGGGAAGATTCGGACTCGAGGTCGTAAAGGAGCTTTGCACGCCGGTAGAACGCTGCCCGAGCGGCACGGATGTTGGGAAAGCCAAGCGTTTTGATGGTCTGTCGGGAAACAAACTGGAGGTGGTTGAATGTCAACAAGACGAAGCCAGCGATGAATCGGCGAGCACTTGCATTACAAGAAGAGAATAGCATTGCCTGGAAGACAAGCAGCGACAACTTTTCATTCGGCACATGGCCGATGGGATTCAAACAATACGCGTCCCAAAAGTCGCCCTCGTTGAGCAAGGGGAGCAACGGATGGACGTGAAGAAAGTACTGCTGCACAAACTCGTCGAGTATTGTGCGCGTTGGGATCCGCAAGCACCCCTGGAGCTCCAAGTAGTTGACATCTTGCGGCGGGATTCCGTGCAGGTTGCCCAGAGATAGAAACGGATAGAATGAGTAGGTGACATCTATGCCCAGACTATTTTGCTGACCAGCAGCCCATGGTGTCGAGAAAGCTGGGTTGTTCAACGTTATAGGAGCAAACGAGGGTGTTTCATAGGTGCCCGCCGATATAGTTGAGGATGTTTGAAAATGAGCTTGCTTAGCGTGGTCATGGTGATTGTGTTGTTGCTGCTGTTGCTGTTGCTGTTGCTGCTGTTGCTGTTGCTGTTGCTGTTGCTGTTGCTGCTGCTGCTGCTGCTGCTGCTGCTGCTGATTGTGTTGTTGTTGATGATGATGAGGATGATGATGGCTGTTCTTGCCGTTTGCTATCGGGCTCTCTGGCGGGGCAGTGAGCGTGGATAGTGGGATGTCGTCGCCGGTGTGTAAGTGATCGCAAGGTTGGGACTGACCATCGGACTCGTTCGAAGGTACTGGCCGAGAGTCGCCGCCTGACGGCGGAGCAAGGTTGACGAGGTGAAGCTGGTCTCCATTGTCTGTGTCGTACGGAGGACACGAAGTTTGTGGGTCCTCGGCGCCTTCTCGTTGTTGTGCTCTGCGACTAAGTCGACGGTCAGCGTCTGCCTCCGGGACGGTCGCGAAGAAGGATATATGAACTCACAATCTTGAAGCGCGTCCAGTCACAACACACGTCTCACTATCGAGGTAGCAGTTCATGCATGGGCGACCCCGTTGGGACACATCGCATCTCACTTTCCGAGCGCGACATGAAAGGCATGCCTTGGGGGCGCGCTTGCGGACCTTGTTCTGAGGTTTGGTCTTGGGGCCTTCAGATTGAGGGTTGGTCTTGGGGCCTTCAGGTTGTACCGTCTCGGCGGATGCCATTGTCGAAAACCAAAGAGGAGACAGAGTAGAACCGAGGATAAAAGGCCGGCTGGTCACTTGAGATCCGCAGGCACAGGGGATTGGACCGAGGTGAAGCTCGTCTATGGAGGCCGAGGACGCGACAAGATGACGCGAAACAAGTTGGGGAAAACGGCTGAGTGAGGGACCCAAATCCAGATAGATCCAGGAATGACGACGGGAGACGGGAACGCTTTGCGGGGTGTGGGGAAGAGGGGAGAGGGGAGAGGAACAACTCCTGGGAAACTGATCAACCCTGTGGAGTTGAATTCTGGGGTTTGGAGCCGGAGCTGGAGCCGTTGACGATCCGTTGGCGCTACACGTCTGGGGACAGCATCGTCGGGGGACACGACACGGAGCTCAAGCCCAAGTTGGCATAGCATCTTGCAATACAGGAGCTTGACCAACAAGGTGCTTCGGAATGGTCGGAATTGGGCGTCTGCCTCCCTCCGGCTCTCTTTCGCTCTCTCTTTCTCTCGCTCATTCTCTCTGACTCGTCCGGCCCGCCTGCTTGGCAAAACACTACTCCGTAATGATCTGTAATCAATTTAACAGGCAAGGAGTTCGGAGGTCGTCTCTGGCGACGTATGCAGCTGCGTTACAGGCCCGCAGCAGACAGCAGAGAGTGCCGAGGCACAATGCCGACTTTGACATGGCAAAAGAGAGAGTCAGGAGACCGACCGGTTTGCCGACGAAGTCTGCCGAGTCCCCGCGCTTTGGCATCCCTGCAAGCTCCATGCCAGCTCGGCGGCGCTGTAGACGAATTAGACGTGAGCAATTCATCCCCAATGCGCGCTGCATGTCGAGTCATTAGCGTCGTCAGTGAACGGTGAGCCCTAGCTCTTCGGAGTATTTCCGTCCCAAAACGTCAGGGGGTGCACGGGAACGCGGAATTTCAAGGTTGGTGGTTGTTGGCGTTCGAGTCCTCGCACAAATCGTCTGTTTCTTGTAGGATGGGATGATGTATATCCACTGCATTCAGGTTGTCCACCGTTGGCGGGATTTGCCATGAGGGTTGGACTTCTCAGTCCGATTCGGATTCCGATGACGATTCCTCGCTCTCGATCGGCTTGAAGACCCAATCGCCGTCGTCTTCCCTCAACAGGCACACCTTCACGTCGCCAACGGCATCGTCCAGTCCGTTGGGGACATCCATGCCATCTCCGACCCTCGCGAGAATCGACGCGTCAATTCGACAGAACAACATCGGCAACGAATCACTCTTCCACACCGAAATCCCGTCGCGGGCGCCCCTGATGATTGTATGGAAGAGGTAGTAGATGCTGAAGATGATCAGGCCTGTAGGAAACAGCAGCCATTTCCACTCAACGATGATCATCTGCGCCATCGTGTAGGCCCGTCCGCCGTATTGATGCCTTTGCTTGTCACGAACCTGCCCGTGGAGCCGCACCTCGTTTGTTAGACTGAGGCTGAATTGGGAAACCCACGATGGTAGGTTACGCCGCGCGTTGTAGACGCCTTCGATCCAGTCCGACGAGAAGTTGATGATGGTATATTGCTTCTCGTACGTTCCCTGAACCAGCGGATTGACAAATCTGCGCAACGCCGCGAGCGCCTCTCTGGAGATGCTGTATCGGGCCTCGTGTGGAACATTCATGTCGGCTGGTATGTCGACGAAGACATACTCGTCATTGTGTGCGCTGTTGCTCATCGCGAACTGCGTCTTGTTCCAGACGTTGGTTACTGTCTGACTGGTGCGGCTCTCGGTGACTGTGATGTTGTAGCTCATCATGCAAAACCATAGCGCGCATTCCTGGGCGATCGTCTTTGTTTCCTTCCTGGTCTTCATGACCCAGAGGACGTCGAATACCGAGATGTAGGTCTGGCTTGTGGAGTTGAGTCGGTGGTAGATTCCCGGCACCGTTGCCGTCCGAAACCGCTCGGTCGGCGGCGCATTCTGGCCGATGTCGACGGTAGTGCCCGAAGGTAAGCTGTACTGGCATGTCTGCGACTTGTCGGTGCACATGGTCCTGACTGACAATGGGTTGCAGTCCCCGCAGACCGCGATAGTTGGGATGATGGGCCACGAACAATTGGTGGAGGGACATTCCACGTCGAGCTGCGCTATATCGGCAGACAGGATGCCTCTGTAGACTGCAGCTTTGGTTGACACATTGAGAGCAGGACCTTGAGGACGTCAACAAGTGGTTGCATCACACGATAGGTAGCGGCGGGCACACTTACGCGGGTCCAGGCCCCGAGACACCGTGTAGTCCTACAGGTCGCTTCTCGGGGGTGCCGGGATCGGGGGATCGTCGGAATCGTTCGCCAGCATCGGTCGGCCCTCGTACCGGTAGAGCTGCTGGGAGGAGGCTTCGAGTCCGTGAGTTAGGACCACGATCAGAGCACCAATGCAGGCAAGATGTCTGTCAAGTCGGCGGTCAGCATCAGTGGGACCGGCCGTGAGGCGTGGAAAGCCGGCTGGGGGATGTTCACCTTCCCCTCAGGCGCCATAGGAGACACAGGCTTCCCTAGAGCCCGCGCGAAGCCTCGTCGTAGATCTTGAAGTCCTCGAGTCTGGCGCGCATGTTGTTGGTACGGCGCTGGCGTGCCTCGGAAACCCAAATCCAAGCAGCTTGGCTGATGGACGACTCGACGATGCCGCTCATGGCCACACGGACGCAAGTGAACATGGCGACAATGACGACGTCGAAATCGATACCGCCCTTGAGCTGTGGAACGACTTGCTTGTCGAATCTCCCGAAGATGATGCCGAGGACAATGGCGCCGGTGATGCAAACTGCGACTAGTCTGTACTCGTCGTTCCACCATTTGTAAATGGCCTTGTAGTCGTGATTCGGAAGCGGCCTCGAGGGGCCTTCTTCGGCCTCATCATCATCGTCGACGGCACCGTCGTGATCGCCCTGGCGGAATCGCACTCGCCTTCGGGGGTTCTGTCGAGGGCGGCGGCTCATTACCCTAGGTTGGAACAGGCGTGGGGATATCTATCGAAGTGGGAGAAGTAGTTTATTCACGTAAAGATGCTGTACATCAAGGCTAATAGGAAGAAAGGTGTCGTCGATCAGGACTTTGCTGCCGCCATACCATGATAGGGTACGAACCAGATGCAGGGAATGGATGCGGGCGATGGTGTCGCGAGGGAGATATCTGTTGGTGGACGTGAGTTGACTGGGGAAGACGTCCCCCAAAAAACATGAATCCCTAGTGAGGTAGGTACCTAGGTACCAGGTAAGTATTAGGTGTCTATCTGTTCCGGGAAGGAACGAACCTGACTGTCTCATCATCCACATCTGTTTCCCATGTTGGAATATCTCCAAGGCAAGGACAAGGACGATCTCCCTTCACGGAAAGAGAGAAAGAACAGGTATCCGAAACATTCCGGTTGGCCGCCAGCTGATTCGCCCCCGGTTCCTGCCACCTACGGCGAGCAGAAAGAGCAAAGCTCCCGCTTACATGCCTTGTCTAGTGTACCTACATTGCCTACGTTGCCTGGTAGTTAGGTAGGTATTGGTAAAAATGTTCTATTTGATTGCTCGCACTCGGCCTCTTCTCCCCCGGCTAGCCGGCAGACAGCGGAAAGATAAGTGAGTACTCTGTAAGGTTACTAGTAAGTAGCTTGATGTGAGATGACGTAGGACTCCAGTTCAAGCCCGGACCATCTCGGGATTCCCAACTCACGCGTCCAGCTGCCCCGTCGCTCTGCCGCACCGCCGAGCTCGAGTGGTGGCGCGTTGCTGGCATGCATTCATCTCCTGACTAACCGCAGAAGAAGCCTTTCTTCGAGTGATTAAGAAAAGAATATCAGAGCCCTTTGGATTCTGAAATGATGCGGTTTCTGACAGTCATTCTACTGTGTCTTCCAAACACCACCGGCGCTGCTTGGAAGCTCCCCCACTCAGCATTCGGCAATTTTGAGTCTCCTCAGGGCAACCAGGTACCGATCGGCCTCGAGAACGATGATGAGATTGGCACGTTCGGAGCTAGTTCGTTTGCTGGCCTAAGGACGTTTGCGAACCTCCCATTCGTGGACTGCTTCTCCGACCAAGACACCAGGGATCACAAGTACGACATTGCCATCTTCGGCGCCTCTCACGACACTGTCAGTACCGCCGTCCTTTACCACCCCCAAGTGGTTCTTTGCTCATCTAAATGAATGGGGAAGACAACGACCGGCCGTCCAGGAGCGCGGTTTGGCCCTCCAGCTATACGGACAGGTAGCCAGCGGAAGGGCCCCGGGGAATGGAGCATCTACACAGGCACGCCGCCCTTCAGGGATTAATCATGCGCAGTCCGTTTACTAACCCGTGGAGCCATAGGTAGAAACCCATTGCAAGACTGGGCAACCGTGGTGGACTGCGGCGATGCCCGGCTCACGTGGCTTGACAACACGGCATCGCTAAAGAGGCTCGACAAAGCCCACACCGTTGGGACCGCCCCTCGAAGCCATGTCCTGGGGGAAGGCTAACTATGAATAGGCCATCTCTGGTCGAGCAGCGGCAAGCTCGAGCGTTTCGTCGACGCCAAGGATCCTTACGCTGGGAGGCGACCACACAACGACCTTGTCTGCACTTCGGTCAACCTACCAGAGATGGGGCCCTGTTGCCGTCATTCACTTCGATAGCCATATCGGTTCGTCATCTTGTTATGTGGAACCGAATACCGATGCTGATACTTGTCCTCAGATACCTGGGACCCTGCAGTTCTCGGTAAGTTCTCCAGGGATGGTGTTAACTTGGGCGAGTAATATGCTGAGAGGGTCGTTTTTCTCCTTCAGGAGGCGGAATATCTGAGTATGCGTAAGTAATGACCCGAGCCACACCGGCTGTTGAATCGTCTTCCAAGCTAATTTCGGCAGAGGACTGAACCATGGGACATTTCTTCACATCGCCCACGAAGAGGTACCTATGCGATTGTTCTCACGAGACACCCCTCCCAAAAGCTGACGGTTGCAGCACTTGATTTTGAACAACTCCATCCACGCCGGCATCCGGGCCCCCTTGGTCAGGCGGAAAGGCGATCTGAGAAACGACGTCCGTTGCGGGTTCGAAATCGTCACCGCCCGCGACCTGGACAGGCTTGGCGCCTATGGTGTCATCTCGAAGATCAAGGAGCGTGTCGGCGACTCCAAGGTCTACATCAGTGTCGACATCGACGTTCTCGATCCGGCATATGCCCCAGGTAATTGTTGAACATTGGCAAATGAGACCGCCGACTGGACGTTTTGCTGATGGTTCGCAGCCACGGGGACGGCTGAGCCGGGGGGCTGGTCGACGCGAGAGCTCCTCACCGTTCTCGACGGCCTCGAAGGGCTGTCGATAGTCGGCGCAGACGTCGTGGAGGTTGCGCCCGCGTACGACAACAATGGCGAGACCACTGTTCTGGCCGCAGCAGAGATTGCCTATTCTCTGATCGACCTTATGGTCCTGACGCCTGTCCGATCAAAGGCGGACGAGGATGCTTGAAGCAGCAGGGTGTGTCTGCATGAAGAGACAGCACTGACGCAACTGGTCCAAAAGTAAGTCCGGGCTGAGAAACGACAAAGACGGCATGTCAGATAGCTTACAGCGCCTGACTTGGGAAACTCAGTGTCTCTGTTTCTTTGTATCTCGAGGACTTCCTGCTGCGGAATCATCGTTCAACTTGAGCAGGAGGCAGCAAGGTGGCAATCAAAACCACGCCTTCGACAATCCACCCCCAGTGAGGCATTCTTCTTCTTTTTCGAAACTTTGGGACAATAGAACCCTTTTGGACCATGTATCGGAGAAAGCGTAGAGACAAAGCTGCGGATAATCATGTCAACAATGGTAGTGTTTTCTCAAAAGTTGAAAGATTTGAATGAACAATATGATCCAGAACACACATTCAGGCGGGGGGAGAGAGAGAGGCATGCATACATAATGTGCCAAGGTCGAGTTTCAGGGCACAGTTTCGTTCGGCATTCCCCAAGCAAAACATTTTTCTATCACTCTCCATCCACTGCTCACTCGACCACTCGGACTGACTTGCATCCATCAAGGTTAAATAGCTAAACCAACGTCGGACTGGAACCGGCGCCACCGAGCACATCAACTCAGTTTCCTGTTTCCGATCCCGAACCCTCCATCCTTCCTCGAGATGCCCCCCAAAGCCAACTCCTTGCTGGACGGAAAGATGACACGCATCGAGAACCCCTTTTCCTTCAACGATGAACCGGCCAGAGACAGAGGTATCGACCTAAGTGGGGGCACGCGTGGACTCATTCCCAGCATCGAGTGGGACGACGATGATGGTGACGACGAAACCCCGCGTCCCCGATTCAAGACACCGAAAAAGAAGAATCTGTCCAAAAAAGCACAGGGAAAGCGCCCGATTAGAAAAGCGGAGGAGGAAGAGGAGGAGGAGAAGGACAAGCTCCGCAAGTACGAGGAACTCTTGACGACCCTCAAAATCAGCCTTGAAAACACCCAAGGAACGATGCGCCGCAGCATCGTCGACATGTTCCGCGCGCGCAACCACTTGAACGCGAGGGTCAACGACCTCGAGACCTACGTCGGCAGCATCGACGACAACGACGGCGACGAGGAAGACGAAGGGCAGCAGAATCGGCGGAGCCTGGCGCAGCGGCAGGACGGCTGCGAGGCGGCGCAGGACCACCTGAGCGAGCAGCAGATGGTCCTCGCCTCGCAGCAGCAGCGGCTGGACCGACGTCTCGCCGAAATCGAGTACTGCCTCCACCTGAACGCGTCCGAGAGATCGCAGTCGGCGCCTCCGCGGCCCATGAACCCGGCCGCCGGGCTGTTCCCGCCTTGGAGCGAGGGATATTGGGGCGGGAGAAGGAGCCCGAGCCGGCTTGTGGGCGCATGGGGTCCCAGGAGCACTCGCAGCAGCCGTGGAGAGGGGGGATTGTCCGGTACCGGGAGCGGTAGCGGCGCGGCGGGCATTGACAACATGGGCGGGAGTGGAGGTATACGCTCCCTTGGACCTCTCGTGTCCGGCCCAACGTCGACTATCCCCGCAAAGAGGAAGTCCGGAGAGATCGAAGACGACGACGACGAAGACGACACCGAAAATGACGAGAATGACAGACAAAAGAAGAGCGTGAAGGGGGGAAAGAAGCAGAAGAACAACAGTGGTAGCAAAGTCGAAGGGGAGGACCCAGAAGCTGGGCCGAAGCCGACGACGACGACGACGACGACGACGACGACGACGAAAGCGACGAATGCAAAGAAGTCAAAGGGGAAGGAAAAGTTGAAGACCACTGGTACCGCAAAGCCTGCGCCCAAGATCCTATTCAAGGTCAGCGAATACCAGAAAGCCAAAGCCCAGGCAGGCGGGGAGGGCGAGAAGGAGGACCGTCGAACAGGAACGGCGAGACCCAAGCTTATTCTGCACGAGAACGAGAAGCGAAAGGCAGAGGACGATGGAGACGACGAGGAGAACCCGCCCCGACGGAACAGGGCAAACACGAGGTCACAGACTGGCGCCAGGAACCAGAATGGCGCCACCGCGGCCGCCGCTCCCCAGGCCACATCAGGGTCAACGTCGTCAAAGACGGCTTCCGAGGCGCCGCCCAAGACCGATTCCAAGACCGCTCCCAAGGCCGCTCCCAAGATCATCCTCAAGAGGCGGAGAGGAGACGACGCGGACCCAGACGACAACGACGACGACGACGACGACGACGACGACAAGGACGATCAGGAGCCGGAGAAGAAGAAGGCAAAGGTCGCGCCCAAGAAGACCAAGGCGGCGGCGGCGACCAAGAAGACGACCAAGAAGAAGGCCGCCTCCAAGTCGAAGACTCGGCCGAGCATCCAGGGAGCGCCTCCGGCTCCTGCGGGTCTTGCTCCCGTCGCGCCCCTGATCCAGCCTAGGAACGAGCTTCCACCGCCCGACGAGGACGAGTTCGACTACTGAATGGCGGACGGGTGTGTCTAGGTATAGCCAGCGAGGGGCGACCACGGCGGGGACCGCTTCGGGATCGGGCGACGAAAGCAGCTGCTCGTCAAAGGTTCACCGTCGATAGAACACAGCATCCAGATGGACTTGTAATGAGAACGATCCGCACTAACGGGGGTGTTTCTGGCATCATGAACGCGAAAGATGAACATGCCATTGCTAAATTAAATGATAAAAAGACCCCAACCCAGAGTCCCCGTGAATGATAACCAGATGCATCGTCTAATCCACATCATCCGATCCCCCGCCACCACCCGCCCTCACGAACCCAAACACACCATCCAGACACCCCACGACGCCCTTCCAGACGCCTTCCCGCCACAGGACCCCCAAGAGGCCGCCCACGCCCTCGTCCCTGGGCGCAAAGGACCCCCAGACGCCCCTCGCGGACCCGGTGCCCCGGATATACGCCCTCGAATACACAGCCCTCGCGTGTCCCGCGCCCGACACGTACGACGCCGACAACAGCGCCGCCCCGGCACCCATCTCGAGGACGTCGCGCATGTACACCGGCGTCGGCGGGTCCACGAGCGGCAGCGGCCTCGCCCCGGCGGCCTCGGGTAGGGTGTGGTGATACCCGAACTCGGCCCACCGTCTCCGCCCCCGCCTCCTCCCCCTGCCCGCGACGGCCTCGCCAGCCCTCTTCCGCCCCGGCGGCGCCGCGACGACCCTCTGCTCTCCCCACCGCGCCCCCTCGAGGACGACGTAGCTCCCGCTCTCGACCCCCCACACGTCCCACCCGAATGCCGTCCCCGACCCCATCGACCGACGGCCCCATCCGCCCCACCCGCCGGACCTCGCCCCGGCATCCCGCCTCGAAGTCCTCGGGAGCCGGGGATACGGCGGCCCGCGGCCCCTCACGTCCAGCCAAGAGTCGCCGTACCACTCCGCGTCCCCGTCCCGCCGCGAGCGCTCGAGCGTCGTCGTGTACGTCGTCGCGCAGGTCGAGGACGAGTACGTCGACATCCACGAGGGCGAGGGTGCGGGTGCGTACGTCGCCGAGAGCCCGTTCTTCTGCGCCGTCGTCCCCAGCGCGGACTCGGACTCGGACTCGGACCCGTCGTCCGAAGCAGACGGCTGCTGGAGCACGACCTCCGGGATCGTGGCCTCGGGTGTCGACGTCTCGAGGCGGTTCGCCGTCGCTGGCGCTGGAGAAGTGGCGGGTTCGGGAAAGCAGACGAGTTCGAGAGACGAACTCCGCGACCGCCTCAGTGGCGCATGGTTCTGTCGCTGTTGCTGTTGCCGTTGCTGTCGTTGGCGCTGCCTCTCCCTGCACCGCTTGCACAGCCGGTTTCTGTATCTACACTTGGCGCAGGGGATCGCGAGGTCCGGTGAGCACGAGCTCTCGACGTCCGCCTCGTCGCCGTTGCTGTCATCCTCATCGTCGTCGCCAATCTCCGCGTCCTCCGCGTCGGGCAAGACGTCCCAGTATGCCGAGTCCATGATTTGTTTGTTGTTCCGAGTAAGAAAACAACCACCCCACCCCCCCCCCTCGCGGACGTAAGCTCAACAACGGAGAAGTGGTGATAATCGAGCAAGAGGAGAATGAGGGTTGGACACAGGTCGACGCGCCTAGATATCTCCAGGACACGAATGAGGAGATCCAGTCCGAACCATGTGATGTCCTGGAATTTTTACTTCCGTCACGCACGATGGGAGAGTGAAATGCAGTGAGACGCGCATTGCATTAGGACGCAAAAAATAAAATAAAACAGTTGGGGTAGCAATCAATGTAAGCGGCCACATTGGAACGCGTTCCAATGTGGCCGCTTACATTGATTGCTACCCCAACT
>PUHP01001197.1:0-14122 GCA_006783085.1 Colletotrichum shisoi | reverse complement strand
CCCCCCCCCTTCCCCCCAAGGTTACTGTTCCCGCGAGCCCCCTTACGGGCAAGTCATTGCCTCCCAGCCTTCCTTCAGTGGGATCGACCCCCTTTTCTTCCCTGCGCCTCTGCCGTTTCCGATGCGTGCTCATGGACTCGTACGCTCGTTCCCTCTTCCTTGTCGCGTCCGTTTGTTGTCGTTTGTATATATCCTAGGCGATCGGGGCGAGCGGGCCGAGGGTTCCGTGCCCGCGCCGAAAGATACCCTTTCCGAGACGGAGCCGGACGTCACGCCTCCCGGTGAAGACAGCGTGGGATTCCCCCATCCGTGGACTCGGACGATGGAGAGACCAGAGGGTCTCTCGGACAGTTTGGACACCTGGGAGCTTCATCGCCGTCGGAGACTGGCGGGTCGGGCCCCGGGGCCATTTCATACATTCCCAAGAAATGCCAGTGGCCGGCTTATGGCTAGTGTACCGTGTTGAACGCATGGTTTGACGAGGTATGGGTCAAATGAGTTGGTTAACTATTGTCATTTCAATCCAGGTAGGCACAGTCATCGCGCATACTACCACTATGCAATACGATCCATGGGACTGCTGCAGTAACGGGCTGCAGTCCTTATACATTGCTCCATGCCAGGACCTTCCTCCTCCTCCTCCTCTTCCTCCTTCTTCTTCTTTTTGACTAGAGATACTTTTTGACTAGAGATACACAGAGTGTCCTCTGTCGCGAGTCGTTAGACCACACTTAACACCGCCAGCCGGCTGCATCCCGGCTCTGTAAGTCGTACCTGTTAAATTGCACACGATGGGTGTCTGCATCGTTGTGGCAAAACACTCCCTCCGTTTGTCTACAAAAGTGTGTTCATTAATGTTAAATATATAAGAGAAAATGGCTGGACATATGTAAAGCCAAATAGGTATCATCATGGTTGTCTCTGATTATTCCCACCAGTGGCCTGGGTCGGCTACGTTATCCCCCCTTGCCGTATGCTCAGAAAATTCCGAGTCTTCGAATCCCAACTCCTTTCCGGCCTTCAATCCGTCACTTCTTGTACACCGATAGGCGGTTGCCGTTACCGCAATATTCGGTGGTCGATCCCGTGCAAATCATGCTGCAGTCGCTCGCCGGCGCCTCGAGGGAGGTCACAGGCAGCGTGTTGCCACAGTAGCATTCACCGCCGTATTCTGTACCGAAGTAACTGTAGCCGTCACAGAACGCCGCACACGCTTCGTTTGTCATCTTATCCGAGGCAGTGGCCTTCGCGTCCAGGGCACGTCCGCCCTGCGCGGGTTCCGTACGGCAGCCAAAAAACTTGTACGCTCCAGCGGTGGCCGGCTGGGTGGGATCGGTCACTTGTTTGTCGGATCGGTACAAGGTCTGCCTGTTGCCTCCGCCGCAGTATTCGTACTGGTTGCCGCTGCAGGTCATGGCGCAGTCGGCCAGGGGTGCCTCTGAACTGGACGGGGCGAGGGAGTTGCCGCAGAAGCATTCGCTGCTGTATTCAGTTCCAAAGTATTTGTAGTCTGAGCAGTAGGATGCGCAGTACTCCAGTGTCATGTTGTCTCCGGAAGCGTAGTTCTTTTGGCTCAATGCACGCACGCCGTTGCCTTCTGTCCAACAGCCCACCAAGGTGAAAGGAGAAACGGTGGGCTTGTGAGCCAGCGTGGGGACGGTGCTCGTCGAACTTGAGATCCTGGTGCTGGAAGGCACACTGCTGGAAGACGATGGGGCCGAGGAAGTCGGGAGCGAGCTCGTAGTTAAGCTGCTAGAAGGCTCGGCGTGGCTACTTGATGCTTCAGAAGCCGCCGAGGTGAGGTGCGGCAATGAGCTGGTGGATGAGGTGGTGCTGACGGCTTCAGAAGGGCGCTCCGACGAGCTCGAGAGATGCGATGAGCCGGTTATTGGTGCTGTAGCGGTTGAAGACTGCGTTTCTGCCTGGGCACTGAAAGAGGTCGCAGAGCTAGATGTGGGTGTCGCGGACGATGTCGACGTGACAGCGGTAGAAGAGGAGCTGCTGACTTTGAAAAGCTCAAGACGGTTGCCGTCGCCGCAGTACTGGTACGGGTTGCCGGCGCACTTCATGTTGCACTCGCTGAGAGGAGCGGCTCTACTGGTAGCCTGGAGTTCGTTGCCACAATAGCCTGTAAACAGCGTTAGTCTTTGTGTGATCACGAGAGGATCGGGTTGCACTCACATTCGCGACCATACTCGGTGCCAAAGAAGGTGTAGTCGGAGCAGAATGTGGCACACTTCTCGAGCGTCATGTCGTCGCCAGCAGTCTGAGCCGCCTGTAGAGCGCGACCACCATCGGCCTCTGTGTGGCAACCCATGAATGAATACTTGCCGACGGTGTTGATATGGGCAAGAGTTGCTGTCGGCGCTGGCGTCGAGCTGCTACTGCGAGTGGCCGTGGTCGAGTACAGCTCGATACGGTTGCCAGCTCCGCAGTACTGCGTCGAATCGCCGGAGCACTGCATGCTGCAGTCGCTCAAGGGAGCTGAAGTGGTAGAGGCAGCCAAGGAGTTGCCACAGTAGCACTCGCGCCCATACTCGGTACCCCAGTAGTCGAATCCGGTGCAGTTCGCCATGCAGCTGTCCAGCGTCATGCCGTCGTAAGCGAAGGCGGCGCCGGTGAGGGCGCGGCCACCCGAGGCCTCGGTCCAGCAGGAAACGAGCTTGTACCCACCCATAGTCTCCCGATGATGGAGAGTAGCGGTGGGAACGGTGCTGGATGTGCGAGAGGCTGACGAGGTCGTCGGTGTTGCGGTAGAGGAAACGGTAACGCCGTTGCAAGTGCCGGATCCTCCCGACCACGCTGCGCAGGTGCCTCCGATGGGGTCGGCCTTCTTGAAAGAGTCGACCAAGGCGGAGGCGCCTTCTCCACTGATGAAGTCCATGGTCGACTCGAAGCTGAGACCGCCGGGGATATTGGTGGTGACGGTGAAGAAAGTGTAGCTGCCTCGACAGTCCCCCTTGACCATGTCGATGGTCATCTTGCCCAATAGGGGCACAACACTGTTCGTGCGCTTCGTCTTGTATGAGATCTCCACCCTGACTGGGAGGGATGCTCGGTCATTGCGGACTGCAGCGACAAAGGTGGCGTCACCAGTCGTCTGCAGGAGGCAGCTCTGGGGCTGTTGGAGAAAGATGCCATCCTGCAAGGGGTACCCGTTGCCGTTGTTGTTGAAAAGAGTGCTCGAGCCGTCATTCTTGTTGATGGTGACGGTGAAAGAGGAGATACCCGTGCTGACGGGGAAGGTCTGAGTAATTGGAAACCAGGCGAAATTGTCTTCCAGGCCTCGGGAAATGCCTAGGACCGAGAGCGTGAAGACGCAATTGCCGGATCCGCAGGTAGGGCTCCCGTCCCTGGTCTTGTAGTTTACTGTCAGACCCGCAATGTCACCCAGCGGTATGTCGGTCGTTCGAACGCGGATGTAGCCCTTGAGCTGCATGGTGGAAGGAGAGGCAAGGGAGAGCTGGAGCTCGACCGGCTTGACCGTATAGGGCTTGATAGCATCGCTGAGGGCGACGCCAGACGGCACGGTGTCGATCAACTTCTCGAACATCGTTTTGCAAACGGATTTGAAGACAGCGTTGTCGGCCATGGCACGCATTGTCGCGTTATCCGAGTTGAAAACCTTGAAGTCAGAATTCATGTTTCGGGCGGTGCCTATGGTGAAGACGAGCGGGTTCGTGGTGGTGCCGTCGAGATACTCGGTAACGATCTTGCTGTCGAAAACGCCGGCTGTCGTGTCCATGGGTGCCATGCCGTTCGCAAAAGTGCCGACGGGGACGATGGTTGGATTCTCGGCCGAATGCACACCGCCAATGGTGTGACCGCAGGCCGTCACCTGAACCATCTCCTGGGGCGTGAACCCCATGCGCTCAAACTGTGTCCGGAAGATGGAGATGGCGTTGCCGGGCTGCGGCACGCCGACGGCGCCTCTCACGGCCGCGTCGATGCGACCAGAACGCAAAGCGATCGATGGGCCGCCGCAGGACAGCACAGAGGTGTACACTCCAAGGGCGATCAGATCCGACATACTACTCTTGCGGGTCAGGTAAGGCGCAAAGAAGGTCAACGAAGACGCGAAGGCAGGGCCGGTATTCTCTCCGGTGGACGTAGTTGTCAGCTCATACTGAATAGAGGCATCCAAGCCTCCTACGCCTGCGCCCTTGTTGGCGGGCGCCATGTCGTGAAAGGCGGTTCTCAGCCATTCGGCAGCAGTTTGACGGCCTGTGCCGGATATTCCCTTGTTGCAAGGAAAGACGGAGTCGGCAAACTTTCGTGATCTGGCGTTGAACGTCTGATACATGATCTCCTCCAGCTCGTCGACATCTGAAGGCCAAGTCGGATCGGCCTGGACCCGGCATGCCAGGCCCAGGAGGCTGAGAAGCAGAGAAGGGTTCACCCTCATGATGGCGGTATACTATACCTCGCTCAGCGTCGACGGTCGACGATGTAGAAAGATCACAAGACAAGAAGGATACAGAATTACAGAGTGCAAGCGAGGGACTGGGCCGTCCAGATGAACGGATCGGCTGGTGAATTATGGCACCTATAAGGCAGAAGAGAGTGGAAGGGTCGCAACGGAAGAGGAGGGGGCGGACGAGGTGGGGAGGAGAGAGGAGACGGCCGCTGGCCGTTAGATATGAGAGACACACAACGGTGCGGTGCCTGGGAGCCCAGACTGCTAGAAGCCGGCTAAACAAAGGAACTCGGCGGTTCCACGCGGCGGCAGCTTCACGCCAACGCGTGGGAGTGAGGAGATCAGGCAGGCATGGCGGAACCGTGGCGACAACGAGGCACTGACCTCGTGGAATAGCGGCAGGACGGGTGATCTAGGCAATCTGGGCAGGTCTGGGCTGAGATGAGAAGCCTCCATGGCCGGCAAGGATAGCAGTCTCCATCGTCCGAGGGCGACTAGTGGTCGAAGGTGATGGATGGGCCATCGTGGGTGTGAGTGAGTGAGTGAGAGTCTTCGTATTTTTGGCAAAGTCAGCCCAGGATTGCCAGGGCCCTTCCTTCCCTTTTCGAGTTAGTGTAGCTCTCTCATTGGACCCGAGAAGACACAAAGAGCAATCTGACTGCACTGATTGGCCTCGGGTATTTGTGGCTGCTGTCGGTGCCAGCCGCATTGTGGGAGGAACCAGGGGTGCCGGCCCCCTGCCCCTGAGCGATGCTTACTGCTTACCTACCTCGATTAACCTTACTTGGGTTGGTCCATGATACCGTCGAGATCCGCCAGCGGTGAGATGGCACAATGGCGCGTGAAGCAATAGATTGCATTCCGGCATCTGGGGGGGGGCTGCAGACTCATGCAGCCGTGGGAATCGCATCCAATCCGTCGGCGCCTTTGCAATGGAAAAGGACCCTCGGCACATGTTCTTGGGCCGAGTCAACAGATAACGTCAAGAAGGCTACCCTGACTTCTGCCTCTCGAGTCTGGATCGGGAACCTGGTGTGGTGCCCGACTTGGGTCGAGTTACCCTTCCCTTGTCTTGCCGACCGCAAACTATTGATGCCATGTCAACAATGGCGCATCAGCTGACGCATATACATGCATCCACTCCCCATCGCCTTGCAGCTTGCGTAATGCTCTCGCGACGTTGGCTTTGCCGATTCCTCCTATCCGAAGGAGAAGTGTCTCTGGTATGAGGAGGATGGGGACACGGACGCCTCCGTCTTCGGCACCACGGCAAACCCGGCTCCAACGGCATATCGATGCCCAACATGGTGACGGTTTCTGAGATCCAACAGAGTGTCTCCGGGTCTACTTTGCGCGTTCAAAGCGGCGGGCCTCTTTGGCCACAACAGTCTAATATGCATACTTGTGTTTTCAAGTCGGCGGGTACAAATTTGCCCGGGTAGCGAGGCACTGACTGCATATCGTCACGATAGACCAGTCTCGAGCTCGAGTTGTCGACACTCGCCTTATCGCCCTGTCAGTCGTTCCATTCAGGGCTCCCCACCCGCTGTCATCACACCACACGATACCTTTGCCAAGCCGTCCTTGCAGTGTCAGCTATCGACCGACCCTTTGCCCCCACTCGCAGTCAGTCTGGAATTGGACAAAGCTGAAAGGAACACTCGCTGTACTCGCATGGACGGGGCTTCTGTCAGAAGAGCAGTGTGTTGAAGCAGTAGCGAAATTGCAAAAGGGGACGACGCCGCAATTGTCAAGGCGGCCAAGTGTGGCTTTGCTAGCGGAAACGAACTATCGTTTCCCCATCGTATTAGGGGGAAGTTGACAAAAAAAGTGCTAGGCTTGCGTCTTGCCCATTAAACCATGCAAAAGCCACCGGGAGACCTACATTGATCCCGATTCCCGGGCGCGTGGTGTCCAACTCGTCGCCGGTCATGATTGCTCCTCCAAACCGTACCCGCACAGCGGCAAGACAAGACAAAGAACACTCCCCAGCCGGAAACAAGCGTTCTACTACACAGCTCAACGGCGTGGGCGAGCAGTTTACGGCAATGCTAAACAAAGACATCCCATGAGAAACAACTTGCCGCTGCCATGGACACGAACACGGTCGAGATAGAAACCCGCCATCCGTACAAAATCGAAAACTCGTCGTTCCAGAGTCGCACGTTGTACGCTGGTCAGCATGCGGGTTGTTGCGGTACGAGTTGATTCCCGAATGCTGTGGTCCGGAAGAGACACCATGAGCTTGTGCTATGTTATAGGGCGTTTAGATCTGGCTTGCCGAAGGTGAGATGATTGGCAGCATCTTCACCGAGTTTCCTGTTCGAAGGTCCGGCACGCCGGTATCTACCGACCCCATAGCATCGGCTTCGGCAGGGCACCAGGGACCGAGATATTGTGCCCGTTTGGGTGAATGCGGGGCCGGCTCGTTACCTATTCCCATATCGGGGGCTGAGCATCCGCAACACGGAATTTTAAGAAAAATTCGGCAAAAATTCGGCTTCAGTAGGAACCGGAAATCGGTACTCGACACCGGCCAGCAGCCTTAGATCCCAGGTCGTGTAATTCTAAGTAGCGAAAAGAAACACCGCCATTTGTTCGTCGGTTTTGGTGGCTTCCACGAGCACCGATCACTTCCTGACTGCGTCTAGATGCTACGATGCTTTCTGTAAGATAAAATAAAAAGCCCAACCAAGCTTGGGTATAATTATCTGCAGTGCCCAGATATTCGGAAACTAGGACCTGGTTTCCTATTCGCCCTCTCCATGCATTGAGTTCTGTACCTTTTCCTGGCGAAACCATCCGATCATCGACTGTTGCCAAGCGCTTCGATGGTTCTCGACGATTCCGGCCGACAAAAGGTTGAAGCAGACAATGTCATGGTGTGCCTGGTCTCGAAGTCTGCTATTGGATGTCCTCTTGGCTATGTTCACATGAATCCAACCAGCTTAAACCCATTTCTAGGCCCTTCACTGACAAGACAGCTACAGATTCCGCCCATGGCCTATTCTGAGGAAGCCTTGAAAATCCCAGGAAACATTTGGCTGAGGGGCGGCACAAGACCCATCAAAACATCTGGGCGAAACCCCACGGCGAGAAGTGTCCTGGGTTGCAGCTTTACTATCTCATCGCTTTCACGAGCAGGACGGACCTTGCAACTGTGCGGTGGCCCGCCAATGATCTCAATGGCGGAGGGGCCCTAAATCTTCAACCCAAGACATGCTACAACTAGAACGACACGTACTTTCCAAACTGGCCCGGACAAGGCCCGAAGCAGATCCGGCGGGTCGAAGTAAGTCTCAAATTGAGAAACAAATTCCAAAGGTGCGACAACGGTAAATCACAATGTGGGTGTTTCAAACGATTCGAGTTCCTTTTCGAACCAAGTCAAGCTCCAAGCTCCAAGCTCCGCTGATATTTAGAGACGGCCATTGCAGATGGAGTATCCTAGAACAGCTGAAAACTCTGCCGTTCTTCAACTCTGTTCGTCTGGAGGTACCCCGGCTTCTGCCAACTCTTTTAGTCATGAGGACCACCCTTCACGACGGCAACTTGGGGGCCCACGGCCTATGAATCTGCCTGCTCCTGGCCTTGCTTCCCGTGCTTGCCGTGGGAACCCACTCGAAGAAACCTGGGCGGTGGTCCACAGTGAAGGAAACCGAAAGTTAAAAATGGGAAGGCCCTGGGAGCCGACCGATCCCGATCCCCAATCATCCGCCCAGCGAAGCCACACTCACACCGCGGCCGTGCCGAAAGAGTGGAGAAGTTGTCCTGACCCAGGCCAATCACGCCGGCGTGTACCCCTCCAAGCCAGTTGACATCATAGCCCACCACCCCCATCGAAGGCGTTGAGGGGTCACATTCAGCCACAACGCTCGTCATCAAACCCGCAAGCAGCGCCCCGTACCAAGACCCGACGCCTTTGCTCCGCTGCTCCGTCACACCCCCGTCGACTTCGAACTGATGAGCTGTGTACGGTCATTGGTGAAGGGAAGCTGTTCATGGAAGAACCGGCCAAGAATATACTGCAGATCCCTAAACATGAACCGAACAGGGAAGGGAAGGCCATGTACCGGCAGACGGGGAGGCCACCCTCTCTCTTGCCTTCTTTCGGACTCTCTTAAATGGTCTCGACCTCCCCCATTCGTGCAGCTTAGAACACGTCCTATTCTATTCATTATTTCACCTGGCCCGGTATCCAGATCGAGTATCAATCAACAGCAAACGACCGTTCATATCTTGCTCAAACCAACAACCAAGCAGACTCGAATCCACTAAATAAGCTTGACACCAAAGAACCTCGCCCTTCATCGAACAGCCGTAACCATGGGCTTCGCCTTGAAATTCCTGCAGTGGTTCATTCGCGGCGTACAGCTCGGCTGCTCCGTCCTCATCCTCGCCATTTTCTCCTACTTCCTGGCGACCCTGCACAACCACTCCCTCCCTATCGCCACCTCGATCCGCGCCGTTGAGGGCATCTCGGGCGCCGCGACCCTCTACACCCTCGCCGGCCTGCTGCTGCTTTGCTGCCTCGCCGGCCGATCTTTTACCTCCTTCATCGCCATCGTCCTCGATGTCGCCTTCATCGCCGCTTTCATCTACGTCGCCGTAGCCAACCGCAACGGCGCCGACTCGTGCTCCGGCAACGTCAACACCCCATTCGGTGACGGCCCCGCCGACGGCGAACCCACCAACACCGGCAGCGACGGCTGGACCCGTCTCCCCAGCTTGCGCACCGCTTGCAAGTTGCAGACCGCCTGCTTCGCCGTCTCCATCGTTGCCATGTAAGTCTTTCCATGAATGGTCCCCGTCACCCCCACATGTGAACCATACTAACATCACTCACCAGCATCTTTTTCATCCTCTCCATCCTCGTCGAGGTCGCACTCGCCCGCCACCACCGCAAGGAGAAGCGCTTCGGCCCTTCGCCTAAGAACAACTACACCTCGGGTTCCGGCGCCAAGCCCGGCTTCTTCAGCAGGTTCCGCCGCGGCAACGGCGACGTCGTCGCGACCAACGAGAATGCCCTGCCCATGCACACCAGCCCCGACCAGGTCCGTAACAGCTACGCCACCGAGACCACCGCAGTTGCTCAGGACCCCGGATACCCCAAGTACGAGGGCGCCTATGCTACCAACGGCACCAATGGCTACGGCTACGGCCAGGAGACTGGGACCACTGGCACCACGCACCCGCCCAACAACTACCACTACAACGACGGCGTGTACGACAGAGTTTGATTAACCCTGTCAGCTGGGCCGAAGGAAGCAGTAAAGAAGAGGAAACAAACTGCTACGAATGTACAACAACGGAACAAGACTGGTCACGGATGGCAATATACCCAGGGACTTGAAGGTGTCTCACATGTCGAAAAGATGTCGACAGCGTTTTGACAATTTGTAGTAACGAATCAATGAACCATATCAGATAATGATGATTTTTAATACGCTGATTGTGTGCTACGAATGCGGCGTTACACACACGTCATGTTTTCATTCATCGATTGCGAAGAATCTGCAAATTAGATTTAGTTTTTTTCTTCTTTTTCACTTTCGTAAGCGTCATGGTACTACATCCATTAGGCATGACAGGCTGCCAGCCCAGGCTTCGACGGCTAATCCGCCCTTTTCTGATCTCGGAACGCCGTCACACAGAGATACAGTTGCTCGATTCGGCTGCTCAATAACCTAAACCAGACACTCGGCCACGTGTCAGCAAACCTTGTCAAGCGTGAACTTTTAGGGTGCATCATGGCCATCCGGCCGCCTCGTCCCACTCACTGTTTGCGCCATCGTCGAGACCCACGTCGGACCAGTTCAGGTCCAACTTTTCCAATTCCCTCGTGAAAAAGTCCTGCTCCTCCCGCAGGGCAGCCCGCAGCTCGACGGCAATTTTGTCCGGATACCACCGTACGTTGAACCAATGGGTCAGGCTGCGCAGCGCCTGCTCCAAAGGCAGTGCCGAATCGACATCGGCGTCGACATCGCTGCCCGCCAGCCACTCGTCACGCAGCTCGGGCCGGCAGTGTAGATAGACCGCTGTGATGACGCGCATGTTGCTCTGCCTCCACTTGCGGCCGCAGTATGGCACCTGGTTTTTGAACAGCTTCAAGGTGTACAGCCGGAGCTCCGGCTGAGGAATCTTGAGAGACTTGCGAAGGATGTTGGCCGACTTGTACTGCACCAGAAGGAGATTTCTGTGGGCCTTGTGTTTGCATATCTTCTGCATGATCCGGAGGTAGTTGATCAGTGAGAAAAAGTTTCTCCTCGAGAAGTCGGTGATCGGCTCGGCCGGTAGGTCGTTGACGGGATACCCGAGCTCGTCGACTTCAGGCCGCACCGCAGCCTGTCCCTCGACCCTAGCGTTGTCGTCGCTATCGCCCGTGGCGGCCATTGTCGCTCGGGGTGGTGACCGCCTTCTCTTGATAGGCGGTGGCGCCGCTTCGTCTTCGCTCTCTTCCTCGGACTCTGCCTGGACGGGCGGTTGGTCCTTGAACTTGGACCGCAGATTGCAGAAGTGGAAGAAACTAGATGGTCAGCTTGGATTCTGTCGGCAATGCGATAGCAGACCCACCTGTTTTCGAGCCTGTCTGTCTTACTGTCAACGACTTGCTGGACGTCCTGATGCGCAAAGAGCTTGAGCACTAGCGGGAGGTAGTTGGAGTCGAGCAGAAGCTGTGTCATGTATTCGAACTTGAGAACGTCTGATGTTTATTTCGTCAGTACGTGCCTCGCGATATCAGAGAGGGTTGCTTACGAGAGACTCTAAGCCACTTCAACAGGAGGAGCAAGATGGCCGTCACGGCTTTGGTGGTGATCTCTCGGGACCTTGCGGCATCCACCTCTTCAGGCGACATCTCGGGAAGCTCGGCGGGACCTGACTGCGTTGACGAGGGTTCCTGGGTTTGTTGTTGCCTGTTAGACCCCGGGCCACCATTCATCCCGTTAGCCCCTCTACCGGCCATACTCGGGTGTTGTTGTGCTGCGGCGGGCTGCGCTAAGACAGCAGTGACGTTTACAAGGATCGGTCTCAGGAGTACGATCACGAGCGACTGCATGTGGGGAAGAGACTCCTTCTGTAAAGGAGTCAGTCATGTTCTGTTGAGAGTTGCGAGATACTCACATAGAAGCTCTCGACAGCAAGCAGTCGACGCTTGACCTCATCGCTCACTTTGTCTGCAGCAGGACCGCAGTCGATTTCAGGCCCTCGAACTGTAACTTGTGCCTCCCTGCGCTCTTCGGCCCGGGTCTCGGCCTTGAGCGCGGCAATTTCTTGCTTCTCTTCCAGACTCAACCCTTCAAGGTCGAGGCTGTCAACGTCGTCATCGCTGTCCTCTGCTTCCCATCCCCTCTCGAATTTGAGGAAGCCTTCGCGTTCTTCCCAAAGCTGGCGTGTAGCGCGCGTCATGCGAACTCTCTTTGAGAATAGTTCTCCCGCCTCCAGAATGGACGCGGGAATATCACTGCCCTCCCATCTGCGACCGACAAGCTGCTCCTGTAGCCCAGCTCCACCTTTACCACCGGCACTGTTGCTGGTGGCATCCAGAGGAGGGTACATGAATGGGAAGTTCTGGTTCGTCTGATAGTTTTGTTTCTTCCCGCCCTTACCCCCAACACCAGGAGACGGAGGTGGCGAAGGAGCAGGTGTCGCGATGTGGACTGGCTGGTGCAGGATAGAAGCGCCGCTGCTTTGCGGGTTGGGTGGTCCCGGGACAATCCCTATCGCCGCACTAGTTCTGGTAGGTTGATTAGGTAACGGCGGCAGGAGAGTCGTGTTCTCCGGTTCGAGGGGAATGAGCGTCCTCGGCGGCACGTAGGCGGGGTATTTGGAAGTGAGCTCTTGTCGGAATACATGGTAGTCCAAAGGCGACGCAGTGATGACATCCTTGGATTTCACGTTGGGCGATTCGCTGGTGGCCTTTTTTGCCTCGTCTATCTCTTGCGTGCCACCAAAGACTAGGAGAACGGTCTTCCAGAAAAGTAGAAAGATCTGGGAGGATTAGCTAGCGCCATTCACGACATGGCTGTCCGTACCTGGCTGGATGGCATCAAATTGCCATCGTCCCAACGCAGCTTAGCTGCGGCCATGGACATAAAGTCAACAAGACCGGGTTTCAAAGAAACTGGAGGAAAATTAGCCGTGGTATTGTACGTGATGTAAGCTCATTCTTACGAAGTTCGGATCTGGTGGTCTCAAGTTCCTTAGGGAAGCTCAAAGCCTCCTGAATGATGACATACATGATGGTCATTAGGTTAATCAGTTCATCCTGGGCCTCTTGGGTACCACCTGGTTGCGCGAGTCGAGGGTCATCCAACCTGGTCGAGTTAGCTGGAAAGGCGGTATTGCAACCGAAGATACTCACCAGAACACATTGAAGCAGTTTTGCAAAGCCTCCCAGACTGTGCCAATGCCACCCAGGGACGTAAGGAAGGCAATGCTTGATCGTATGGCCGCCAGCTGTGTCACACTCGCAGCCGACCTCCTGTCGCCGATGGTCGCAGGGGTGGAAGTATCGCCCCATCGACCCAACACCAAGTATAAGATCTTGCCAAGGGACGCTGAACGTTGTGTGAGGTCGTTGACCTGGAGGCCATCCAGGGCGTCTTGTGTGAACTTGGCTCTTGCCTCGTGCTCCGTGTCTTCCCAAGTCGTATGCATATCGTACTCGTGCTGCCACTGCCACTCGAACGCTCTTTGAGCGGCATTCAGCCGCACCCACTGCCAAAACTGGTACACGAACCATTCATCAATCTCCTCGTCGTGCGAGCCCATGTCGCTATAGACGAAGTCGTATGCAACGGGTTCGCCACGGCTGAACTCAGCGACTATTCGCCGCAACTGCATCAACGACAGCGAGTCGGTTGGTTGCGGTTGATCGGAAGGCGCAGGAGGCATCGGAGCGGGGGGGACTGGAGCCGGCGCGGGAACGGCAGATGGCGTGGAGGAGTTTCTTTGCAAAGATGGTCGTGCCGGAGGCGGAGGGGGCGGTGGGTTGCTCGCATCGGGACCGACATCTGCGACGACGGCATCGGCGACATCGCCGGTAGGTGGTGGCTCCTGTGCAGCGGGGACGTCATCGTCGACCGACTTGGAGGACCACAGAGAGTTCATCCCGGAAGGAAGCGCAGGTGGTTCGGATGGTCTCTCATGCTCTGGAAGACTGTCGGGGGGGCCAGGCAACAATCGAAGTTGGTTGTTTCGTGATGGTTATTCGAGCAATGTGAAAATACGCGTCGGGGGCATACGAAATCGCGTTGCAGAAGACGAACTCATATTTGAGCAAGCAGACAGTGGTAAGTAACGCGGTGAAGATGCGGCCTCAAGCGGGATGCAGTTTGCGCTGCAGGTTTTGATTGGCCGGGGCGCCGGCAGCTTCTGGATGGTTTGGCGGGGTGGCTGTGGCTGGATTTGCGACCTTTAGCTGCAGCCATTTGATAGCTTTCTGTGGCTGCTGATCTTGTTGAAAGTTTTGGGTGCAATTGTGTGTATTGATGTGTGTCTCCAGAGCAATTCCTGCCCCCTATGTCCTTGGTCTATGTAGGTATGTCCCTCAACACTAAAAACCCCACTTTTAGGTGGCCAGATCCATCCTATCAATGTTTCCGACATTTCCCGAGCGAGGCTGTGCATTGGCCTTCCGGATCCACCTTTCTGTTGTCACGTGGGCGGCCCGAGGCTACTACTTTTGACACACCCCCTTAGGCT
>PUHP01001196.1:0-12141 GCA_006783085.1 Colletotrichum shisoi | reverse complement strand
CCCCCCCCCCCCCCCCCCCCCCCCCCTTCCCTACGCTTACGAACTTGAATTACAAAGAAAACTGGCATTTCAACATAGTGACCTGGTTTGGCTATGCATGGAAGATCCTTATTGTTTGCTGGAAGGCAACCGAACAAACAGATGGACGGCCGAGGGCAGCCGGCTGGGACGACAGAAAGGTTCCAAGCGCTTGTGTCGTGGGCATCCTCATCTACGCCTGCCATAGTCCTAAATCAACCGCATGCTCACACGGTCTTTACTATTTGGTTTTTTTTTTCTGGATAGACGGAATAGCAGATTACCTGCGGTTTGCACAGATGCGACGGCGAGAATTGCCCAGCTGCTATCAAGAAGCCGTTTTATGGCGTAGCTATTCGAGCAATTTCGACCAACTTTCCCTCGTGAACACTATACACAACTTTCGAAGGAAATGGTTCCTTATTTCATGAATAAGGAGAAGAGCGGCTACTGGTCACGCTTGTCGTGTGGATTGATTTGGGATTTCGAAAGTTTACCTTTTCCCCCCTACTACTTCTTGGAGAAAAGCTCGATGCTCCAGGGCTGACAGACTACGGCCAATGTCCCGGTGCGGGCAGCGGGGAACCCGTCAAAATTCTATCCGAGGGACATTCTTTCCGCCTTGACCGACTGACATCATCGCAAGGTGTGACGAAACCGAGGCTAAAGATCGACAAATTGACGCCATAGTCCGAATCTAGTACGTCTGAACATTTCCCTACGCTGGGGGTAATCCTAGGCCTTGTGGCTGTAAGGGTAAACTGTTGACAGAGATTCCACGCCCAGCGCCCGGGTTTCCCGCCCAGCAGCCACTTTGCAAGAGTATACATTGCACCTGCGATGGATCGCATACTGCTCTGCGGCTTTGGTTTATCGACGGAGACATGGCCGGACCTTTTCCCGACATCAGTCCTCGGGCCGGCCCGCGAGGAGCGCGTTGCTTGACTCTCCCTTGTCTCCGTTGGCGGGACCCCGTAAGAAGCCGAACTCTAACATGTTGATAGATATCCTCGTTCATCGCAAAGCTGGTATCAGAAATCGATACCCTTTTTGTCATCCAGCGTACCTTAACTTGAACGAGTTGCGGGACCCAAAAATATCTAACCGATTGGCTACGACATACCCCGGATCAACGAGTCTCTGCCAGCTTCGCCGCTCCCTAAAGTAACCAACATGCCTCCCCGACCACATGCCAGGCCATCGCCAACGCACTTCTTGTGCATACCCCTGGTCACGCCAGCCTCAAGGCCGCAGCTTTCCAAGAGCTTGGCCGCCTTCAAGGCGGACGTTACCAGCCAGGACAGCTTCGCCATCCCCGTAGATGCGGTGCGCCCCCTCGGCACTTTGCACCTGACCCTAGGAGTCATGAGCTTCCCCAACAACGAAGGCGTCGGCAAGGCTATCGAGGTCCTCAAGGCTCTGAAACCCCGAGATATTCTCGCTAGCATCAAGCCTCTTTCCTCCGTCACTCGGTTGGCGGCCCCGGCTCAGGCGTCAAATGCCTCCAACGCCCCGCCGCTTTCCTCGCTGAACATCACACTTCGTGGCCTACACTGCATGAAGTCCGGCCTCAAGGCAGACCCCAGCAAGGCATCGGTTCTTTACGCTCCACCGGCGTACTCCGAGGGCATTTTTCAGACGTTCTGCGAAAAGATCAGGACCGTCTTCGAGGAGGCCGAGGTCATGGGCAAGGACGACCGTGGACTGCTGCTGCACGCCACGGTTATCAACACCATCTACGTTAAGGGCGCTCGTGGCAAAAAGGGCTCGAAGCTGACTATCGATGCGACGGACATACTCGAAAGATACGAGGACTATATTTGGATGGAAGACGTGTCCGTGGAGAAGATCGCCATCTGTCGTATGGGGGCCAAAAAGATTGAGGGTGCGGATGATCAAGAATACGAAGTTGAGGCTGAGATTGACTTCTGAGCTCAGCGGTAAGCCTTGGTTCGTGTGGCTTCTCATACGGGTTCCAATTTTGCCTGGCACCTAGGGACAGAGACGCGCATGTCTTATTAGAAGCGGATCCTTTGCATTGCAAGATCATGGCTACGTGAAGCAGCTCTTGCCGTGACAGTCGATGTCGTATCAAGGAGAATCTTAGGAACATTTCTTGGAAGACTCGAGAACCTATCCCCATTACATGTTGGCCAGGTAGCGACCGCGACACCAAGTCAACCAGACATGATGCTGGAAAGATATTGAAGGACCGATCGCAAGCCTCAAACTCAGTACAGACAATAGAAGAAAACATGAACCATCCAGCCAAGCAGATACCAGCTCTGTCGGTCTCCAGCGGCAGGGCCACTATGCTAGAACGCGTGCACCACTTACAGGGTTCCCTGGATGATGAGTCCGCAGCAAACCGATAAAACCACCACACAGCCCCCCCCCCTCCCCCCCACGGCTCAGCTCCGAGCGAGCGGCCACAAGCGCCGGGCCGCTAAAAATACCGCTCCGGCGGGGAACTACGGACCCCAAACGACACAGAGAGGGGGGGGGGACACCCTGTCGGCCCCCAATGACAACCTTAGATCCCTGGAGTACCTAAGAGGTATTACTTGCGACGGCCCAGGCTCTTTGCGAGGAGGCTTCACTTTCATTTCCCAAGGCGCCGACCAACCATCTCGAAACGTTCCTTTTTCGCCATTTCGCCTCCTCCCAGGCCAAGGCCAGGCAGCCGACGACGACTCTCCCATCTCTACCACCATCCTCTGCCACTTCTCTCACTGCCTAATTCACGAGAGAGAGAAGTTCCGCGTAAGCGAAAACGGGGAGGGAGAAAAGGCAAAAGTAGGCCTGTCAGATTCTCCCCCTCCTCCACGCCCGATCGCATCTTTTTACCTCCCCAACATGCAGTACCAAGACGGCCGGCCCACGCTCGTCCTCCCCCGCCGTCCCCATGACAAAAGATAAGAAGCTCGGTCGCATGTCCACGACATCGACGGAGAAGCGCCGCTCCTTCATCCCCGGCGGCGGCACCAACAGCAGCAGCAGCGGCGGCGGTGTTGGCAGTAAGGACAACATTAGCGGCGGCGGCGGCGGCGGTGGCGGCAACAATGCCGGTTCTTCCTCGAATAAGTCGTCCTCGCAAGGCGGCTCCAGCACCCACGTCCTCCACACATCGAATCCGCGCACCGGCAGCGCCGCGAACATCATCGCCCCGCCTCCCCGCGCCCACCACGCCCCCGCGAGCTCCTCCGCGAGTCCTAACCCCGAAGACCCGACCTCGGTGCCGTCCAGCAGTAGCAAAGATGTCAAAGACAAGGACTCGAGGCAGAGGGAGGCCTCCGGTGGCACCTCCGCCGCCGCAGGCAACATATCCAACAGCAACAACAGCAGCAGCACCAGCAAAGACAAGGACGCTCGGATAGCGCACCTGGAGCGAGAGCTCGAGATCATGGAGCGCGAGTTCACGCGCGAGCTCGACAAGCTCTCGCAGAACGAGAGCGAGACGGCCGTCTTCTGGCAGGCTAAGCACAGCGATCTGAACCAGCAGTTCCTTCGCGCCGACGCCGATCTTCGCCTGCTCCGCCAGGAGGCTGAGGCCCGCGACGCCGACCGCGACGCCCTCCGCCGCGAGGCCACCGAGCTGCGGGCCCAGGTCCGCGGGCTCAAGGAGTTTGTCAGCACGAGCACGCGCACCAGCGGGCAGACGTCGGACGAGGTCTTTTGCGACGGCATGATGCGGCTGAGCAACGGGTTGCAGAACTGGGTCATTGTCAACTATCGAAAGGCCAAGCTGGGTATGTCAATTTCCCGACCAACCGGACTTCGACGGTTCCATGCCGTATGTGGGATGTGGGGGGGCAGTTGGGTGGAGGGTGACGGAACTCTAGAGAACTGACTGTGGAATGAACCAGACATCGCCGCTGCGAGCGAAGATACTCGCGAGGAGCTTGGCCGGCTGGTGCCCATGTACGCCGACCTCGAGCCCTCGGCCAAGGTCCACATGCTGCAGTCCGTCGTCTCGTGCGTGCTCGTCGAGACGATCTTTGACTCGTACTTTTTTGGGTTGCCGAGAGAGCAGGCCGAACAGCTCAAAGCAGTGGAACAGACCCTCTCCAGTTACGGTTCGTTTTCCTCAGTCCTGGTGTTTTTTTTTTCTTTTCTACTTTTCTTCCAGTAAAGCATACTTTTGCATGTTTTTGCTTTTGACAAACTTGAGGAACGCGATGACTGACCTTGGACAGTGGACTCCCCCGAGGCCATCAACAACTGGCGCTCGACGACGCTCGCCCTCCTCCACCGCGAGGCCGAGGCTAAGATGCGGGCCGAGACGTCGGCGGCGACGGACCGCGTCGTCGCCCGCGTCAACCGCGTCCTCGACGCCCTCGTCTCGGACGCTCCCCCCGCCACGGAAGCCCGCGACGCCACCCTCCGCGCCCTCGCCGTCTCCGCCGCCGACCTCGCCCGCCAGCTCGCCGTGCAAAAGGCCGTCTTCCGCGTCTTCGTCCCGGCCATCATGCCCCACCGGCGCACCCGCTTCGACCCGGCCACCATGGAGGACATTGGCGGCGAGGACGAGGACGAGCTGGCGCGCCGCGACATCGCCTGCGTCACCTTCCCTGGCGTCATCAAGCGCGGCGACGAGAGCGGCGGGCACATGCAGTATCAGAATGTCATTGCTAAGGCTAGGGTGTTATGTAGTCCCGAATAAAAACCGATCTCATGATATCAAGCCCTTTTCTGTCTCTCTAACTCCCTCCCTCACACACACACACGCACACGCACACATGCACATGTTCTCTCCTTTCATCTCGTAGGCAGACGCGACCTGGGTCTTTTGGAAATTCTGCACATGTGGCTTAAACAATTTTCTTCATGACGTATAACCAATATCTAGACGCCAAACACATGTGAAGATTGCACATTGACGACAGCCTCGTCACCTACCACTGCCCACTCTCCCCTCTATCGGCGGCGACAGCCGCCGGCCCGTCCACATGGTGCGCCTGCAGACACCACCGCCACTTCCATCCTTCCCGCACGCAAGAGAAGAAGGGCTAAGCCGAAGGATCGCAGCGGTCCTTCGTATCTCGTTCTATCATGAACGGCTCCCTTCTCGAACCAGAGATTCCCCGTCGTAGAGAAGCGGCACAACTCCCGGCGATACCGCATGCCGGCCAATCGAAAGACTCGGTTCCCTGCGATTTGACCCAAGAGACACGCAACCACCGCCCCCCTCCCATCCGAGCGGGGTTGATCTCTTTCCCTTCTTTCCCCTTCCCCCCACTACCTTCACATCATCCTTCGGCTCAATCTGATCCCCTCTGCCCATCCGTCAAGGTGGGGTAATAGGAAGGGTGAGGCTCTGTTGAACCTCTTCATGGTGATTCTCAGTCGTACCAGGTCAACGGGAAGCCCCACCGGTCCTGCGCTGGCACCTGACACCCATCTGCTGTGCTGCATATCTCTCGCCCTTGCTTCCGTGTCGTACTGTAGGGCCACTGCAGTCTGATCTACATACCATGACTGATGCATCAATCCAGTCCTCGGACAGGGAATATCCAGACAATGCGTATGGAACAAGCAATAGGTCATCTCTCAGATAACCGTTGTGTATGTCGACTGCTGCGAGAACAGACTTTTTGCCCCTTTTTGCGAATCAATTTAAGCCCTCCGGCTTGAGTACAGAAGTCGCCGTTGAGGCTTGTCCCAGCAAGTCAACAGTGGTACTGCAGCACGCCGCAGAACACTCGCTTACACCGGCCCCCTTGCCTGCAGGCCCCTGCTCCCTTCTCAATGCCAGTGCCGCTGCCATACACGTGGACAGCGCATAGTGGGTGACTATCGCCATCTGTCCAGAGCGAAGAGATAGCCGTCGGCGAAAAAGAGATGGGCTTCTCATCCAATACTGAACAAAGTCGATACGACCCGAGAGCACAGCACTGATCTTCAGGAGCAAGAGCTATTGCTTCTGAGTTGTGGCATCTCTATGGCGTCAAAGATGCCACAGGCGCAGATGATCGGACACGAACTCCGGTTCAATGCAATTCCTCATGAGATCGTCGATCTCATGCGGCGGATCACAACGTCGGGGAAGGGTTCCTGAACGAGCCGAGCTCCTTCTTCCGAGGAGATGATAGTAATTCAACAGACCGCTCGGAGCATCGTCTGACATGCTTGTGCTTTGCTTCGGAGGTTGATTGGTAACATCAGACTGGCTGGAAGAGCTCATTGCCGGGCTTGTAGTCGGTGTGGTTAGCTGTGACTATCCGTCTTGGACGCGCGCCGCCGGCCGCAAGTTGCATGGGGTGTGCCAGCCTTCATGGGGTAGTTGGCGTGGGGGGGGGACGCCATTATCCTTAAAAGACAGAGAGGTCTCCCCGATCCTCGAAGACACAAGCAGAGAAAGCGAGTTTGTCTGGCCTCCACCTTTGGATCTCTCCAGCCGCTTCAAATTCTTGTTGATTTGCAGGAACTGCATCCTCGGCACTTGCAATCCTGTCATTGTCGGGCGGTATCGTTCTTCTTTTGTCCAAGTGCAGGCACTGACCTGCAGGAGCTGCTGGCGAATACCAACCAGCCAGTGTTGCCCCTCTTATGAGCAACCCGAGCGTCCCCACTCCTACAACTCAATCATCCGTTCTCGTCCTCTTTGTGTTGTGCATCGATTCTCGACTTCGGAATCTCGCGCTGGGTCTCTTCCGTTGACGTACGTCCGTCTGGCAACGTCCGGCAGGCTTCCCTCGTTCTCCTGTCTTCTTTTGTTCGGGCTAGTCAGGCTTGCTTTCACAGGGGTTTGCGTCCCCCGATCATCGACCTTCTTTGAAGTTCCCACTGCGAGTTGCCCGCCATGTCCTTCAACGACTCCGGGTCCGAGTATTCGTACTATTCGTATTCTTCGGCCGGGTATTCTCAGCGAGACGTCGATGGCTCCGCTCCCCGATACGCTTCCAGCATCCATTCCTATGCGGCTTCGTCTTCTGCTTCGCAAGCATCCGGACATAGCTCCGGCAGTGGCAGCCAGATGTACTACACCCACACGCCAGTCACCGGCTTCTCGTACGACGAGTATCGTATGCCTCAAACGTACTCCGATACTCCACCTCCGTCAACGCACACTGCACTCAGCACCTTCCACCGAGGTGTCCAGCAGCAACAGACCGCTCCTCTGCCAAGCAGACGCATGCTGCATTGCGAATTTCAGCCTTGGACAGGTTGTCAGCAGCAGTTTCGACTTGACGACGTCGGTGCCTGGATTAGACATGCCGAGGACGAGCATCTGCAACGCATGTTCCCCACGGAATGCATTTGCTGGTTTTGCGACGATATCGTCTTCAACACCCAACGTTGCTCCGACGCTGGGCTGAACTTCACCCAACGCATGGAACACATCGCGGGCCACATCATGGACGGTGATCATTTCGAGCACAGGCGACCCGACTTCCACTACCTCGACCATGTGTACAGAGTCGGAAAGATATCGCGCCAGGCGTTTGAGCTAGCTAGAGAAGCCAGTGAGGGTCCCCGAACGTCGGGGGTTCTGCACCCGGCGGGTTGGAGGCCAGCCAGCCGTGAGGCAGCAATCGTCGTGACGGGGGGCAGTAGACGACGGCCTAAGGAACGTCGTTCTTGAAGGGGGTTTGAAGGTGATGAAAGTTTTTTTTTTTTCGTTTGGACGCTGTTGTCGTCGACTTGTCTGCCCTTGCATGCTGCGAGTGCAGTGCAGTCGATAATTCTGGACAAGTGGGTAACAAATGCCTTTTGATATCGGAGCGGGCCGAGAAGCGGCATGGTCGATCATGCAGTGGGGGGCGGGGGCTGCAAGTTTCCCGATTTGCCTTTCAGGCTTTTCACGGACGGCGGCGAACGAACGTTCATCTGATTTATCCTTCTGTCAATAAGGTTTACCAGTACCCATATTGTCGGGAATCCGCCCAGGCTCGCCTCGAAGGAGGCAGTGTACTGCAGGGGCCCGTACGTCGGTCGGTCTGTCACCTAGAATTGTCACCCCTGTCTTGTATACCTGGAGCCCGAGGACATGTGCGAGGCTTGATGCCACGCACACTTCGATGTTAGGCTGCCTGGCAGATCGACTGAGGGGGCAGATAGGAGGGGAGGCAATCGGACAAGGCGGACGCCTGTTGACATTCTGTGAGGCTTCACCCCCTCTTCCTGTGTGTCCACGGTATCTGGCGCTTGAAGGTTGGTGATTTTATGACTCACTTTCTGCGGGTGTTCTTCCTTGGAATGTTTTGTTACACACCTCTCCCGTTTTACTTCCATGACCTGAGGGCTTCATTCCGTACAGGTGTTGAAGGATGGGTCTGTCTGATAGTTTGGGTCAGAGGTAAGTTCTCAATGATGGATGTACTTGGACTCGGGCAGCTACGACCCGTTGGACTGCCAGAGTGTCAGGCGCTCACCTCATCGGCCCCCTTTTCCACTGCAGGGACTGCTCTTTCTGGTTTCGATCCATGGCTTCTGCCTCAAACAGAAAAGGAAAGCAATCCTCCCCACTCCCCACCAGCGTACCTAGGTCGCCAACAGCGGGAAAGCACAGAGTTAGGCAACTAGACCTTACATGGCATGCTTATATTTCTACTCGGTACTTTGATCAACATGCCTTCTCAAGCTTCTCGCCGAGTATGCGACCCATCCAAATGTATAAAAAGACAGAGGCGTATAGAAGAGGCCCATGTGGAAAATGAAAGGGCAGACATCTAGGCATGATGTCTCCCACATCCCGTCGCGTGTCTCGAATCTCGTCGGGCCTCCCTTCCCTCGTCGCCTCACTAAACCCGTCGAGCCAATGACGGACGCAACCACATCCATTCCCGGCTTCGACGCCCGCCAATGGGGCTCTCCCCAAAATAGGGCTGTGTGTGGCGCGGCGAATCCCCCTCCTAAACACGCACGCCTCTCACCAACCATCTCCATGTCACCTTCAGTCTGCTTTTTACACAGCCTCACTTGGCCCGCAAGGCGAAATTTTTCGACCCAGCCCGAGGCTCGTATGGCGACATACGCCTCGGCATCGCCGGGATCGCTGCAGTCGTGTTTCGTGCCGCCTCGGGTTGGAGCAAGTTGTTGTACGAGAAAAAGCCAAAAAAAAAAAAAGGCCCCGTGAGACCCTGGAGTATGCACGCCCTGGACGACGGTTGAAGACCTTCCACCCTATCTGTGTATGCCGGACGAACATGTGTGCCTCACTCATCTTGTACCGTTTGCCAGGAGAAATCGGCATGTTAGAGTTACGGGCTTGTCTGGAACCAAGCCCAATCAGTACGTCTGCCAACCTCGACTCGAACAGCCATGCCTCACCACGCATGCGTACGGACGCGTCAACTCTTGTGGCTCAATATGCTTTTCGCTTGGCGATCTATGCAGTATATGTGTCCTTCACGAACCATATATGACGAGAGTTGCCGAGGTGAAGAAGCGGGCGAGTGCCTCCTGCGATGTCTCCGCACCCAAAACTCCTTCCGTGCAGTTGACCTCTTCCGCTGTCTTCCCCCCCCGTTCCATTATACCCCGCCAGTTCGTCTTCCGAGGGTTGCGCCCGGTCGCTTCTTAATGAAACTCAGCATCGACGCGTCCGTACCGCACGCCGTCCACCTTCAACTCGAAACCCAGGCCCGCGCTGTCGACAATCATCTCGAGCGTAAAGTCAAGGTTGTCGAATTCCACACCACGTGTAGTCGTCAGCCGCGTGAACAGACTCCTAGGCACCGCGTTGAGATCGGTAGTCAATGTGCACACGTGGATAAGGTCGCGCGTGTACGCCGATGGTGGATCGTCCGCTTCGCACGCGATCAGGTCGTCCGTCACCAGTAATGACTGCCCGGGCCTGAAATTTCGGGTGTAGTGGAAGGCGATGGGCGACAAGGGTGATATTGCCTCTCCCTGATGACAGAGCGGTCAGCTTTTGTCCTCACAAGTCGACTGAGAATAGAGGACCCCCCCACCAGCACCAACTCACCTTTGCAATGTGCCACTGCATACGGTCCGACACCATCCATCGCTCCCATAGTGGCGACCAATATCGCTCGCTGACCGAGTGTTTTTCTTCATCGTACACCGTTGCGTATGAAGTGCCATAGTGGTACCTCGCCTTACGGGATATCACCATGTTACCCTCCAGTCCTCGCAGGACTGCTCCTCGGACAACGGCCGTCCAGGCGTACACCGGCTGCATAACCTCAATCGAGCTCGTATCCTGCAGTGCCGTCACGCTGCCGTGGGTTGGCCGTTCGGTGTACGGTGGCGGCGCCGCACTGGTGAAGTGGGCCTTGAGTTTCCGGTAGAGATAGTCGCTCTGGCCGAATCCTCCCACCAGCACGATGCCCGAGACGACACCGCCCTTGGACCGGATGCCTGTGACCTGGCCCTGAACAAGGTCGCATACTTCCTTGACGACGGGTTGGAATATCTCCTTGATCTCGGCTGCTGACATGACCATGAAGCCGCAGTCCAGACCGGCCTCCTCGTCGTCGGGCAAACCCGGAAACCTACGCCCAGTTAGAGAGTTTCGCTTTCCAAGTTCTCGAAGGGAAAGATTTACGGCACGTTGACTTCCTGATGCTCGTCCTCGTTGAAGTTGCGTTTCACAAACTCTTCAAAGTATCGCAGGCCCATCTGCCACGTCTTGTTTTTCTTGACCTTCATCTCGTCGAAGAGGCTGTGGCCCAACTTGTTTCTGACATGCTCCTCGAATCTGTAGTTGAGGAATGCACTGCCACAGAGGCCACCGGTTCCGACAGCGGACTCTTC
Source organism: Colletotrichum shisoi (assembly GCA_006783085.1). Taxonomy (NCBI): domain Eukaryota; kingdom Fungi; phylum Ascomycota; class Sordariomycetes; order Glomerellales; family Glomerellaceae; genus Colletotrichum; species Colletotrichum shisoi. The sequence continues at coordinate 1,401 of PUHP01001196.1, read as the reverse complement.
TACCTTTAACGGCTTTAATGATATAATCTTGTATGCAATCAGACTGTAGTCACAGTTAGCGGTCTTCACGGGCTCGACTGCAGGGCCGCTTCGAACTCACTCGACCGTTCCACCACCGGCATCGCACACGATGAAGTTATCTCCGGCATTGAGGTGGTTCGGCTGGATTGCCTTCAGCGTGTACACGGCCGCAGCTTCAGGCTCGCTGATCATCTGAATTTCCGATTTGGACCCCATGCCCGCTCGTTCGGCCGCTTGGAGCGTTGTGTTTTTTGCCGCGTCGGACCACACGGCCGGACAGGTCAAGACAAAGTCAACCTTTGTGGACTGCATAAAAGACTCGCCGTATCTTCGGGTCAGGGTATCCATGGTGTGCTTGTAGACCTGGGTGAGGTAGTCGCTCACGGCGTCCAGGACATTCTTGTTGTAACGTTTCAACTGAGCCGCCGTTTCCAGCGGGCTAACGTAGAAGGGCAGCTTCTGTGAGCGGTCCAGAAACAGTTTGATGCAACGAAGGCGCGACTCTTCGGGCTTGAACTGGAAGCCCCATTTCACCGTGGGCTCGGCGCCGGCGGCGACGTTTGCAGGAAAATCATAACTGATTTCTGTGGGCACCTTGTCAGAGGTGATGCCATTGCCACCGGGCCACGTCTTGATAATCTCGACATCGTCTGGCGTCGAGGTGTACACGGCGGCGACGCTGACGTGACTGTCAGCATGCCATCCCAAATAATGACGGCCATGGTGAGGCCGTCTGTGCTTTGACAGGTGCTCAAGGCGTATCGGGAAATGAGGGGCAGCATTGAATGCATAGTCGACGCATACTCGAGCAGCTCTTCTTCATGAAGATGCTCAAGTTTCAGTGAGGTGACGGAGGAGATGCGACTCACCCTGAGAACGTGGTTCCGAAATCTACGCCGACAATCAGACGATCGGTGGTGCCGAACAGTTCACGAGCAGGTTCCCGGAGGGGAGGACCATTGATGGCCTCAGTGGAGGAATTCGGCGTATAGTTGGTGAAGTAGCTGCTCCGGCTGGCCTGGTTCCGTGTACTGCTGGAACTCGGCCGGAGCGGGAGGTTGAAGCTCATGATGGCAATATCCGGTATACGCGCTCAAACCCATAATCTGCGGGAGCGGTCTGAAGGCAAGAGACAAAGCGAACGGGACAAGCCCTCGCTGGCGGCTTATGGGTGTGGATCTGAATAAGGAGAAGCGATTACGAAATAATGCGGTTAGACGTCGTCGGGAGTTGTGCGCTAAAATGAAGAGTCGGGATGTTGATCGTCTCTTCAGGACAGCAAGGCTACGGGACCATGATCGCGGGGGGGGGATGGAAACGGTGGAGGAGGGGTTCGGCTCTGAGGTGGGCAGGCGGGCTTGGGGGGGGGGGGGGGGGGGG
>PUHP01001195.1:0-10028 GCA_006783085.1 Colletotrichum shisoi | reverse complement strand
TTACCCTTTATAGCTATAAAGCTATAAGGGCCCCCTCCTTTCCATCAACAAGCATTTGAGCCAACAAGAAAGACTGACTTGTTGATTTCTATAAAAAAACAGATTCTACCAGGAGTGTGTCGAGATCCTCGAGGAGATGGAGCGCGGCGAGGCGGTGGCCACACAAAACGACTGGGGCTGGCTCTACCGGTGGCCGACGACGCCCTGCCTCATCTCCAACGTGCTCATCGGCCTCGCCCGGCAGCCGAAGCACCCGATAACGGACCGAGCGTGGCGGCAGATGAACATTGTGTTCCGGCGGCGCAACAACGAGGACATCAGCATGCGCAAGTTCGCGGCGTGGCGGGTTGTCGAGGCCCTGTGCGACCAGGCCATGCTGTACCACAAGCAGCGGTCTCACGAGGGCGCGTGGTACGCCCAGAGGCTGGGCCAGGCGCAGGGTCTGGCGGCGGCGGCGGCGGCGGCGGCGTCCGCGCAGGGGAACAGCGCTCCGGTCTCGCTGGAGAACGCGACCGTCGACGACATCCTGGGCGACGTCCAGATGTTCGGGCAGGACGCCGCCGCCCAGCACGGGGGGATGGGAGGCGCCGCCTTCTTCGCCATGGGGTATTCTCACTGGAATCAGCCCGCCCATTCTCATCCTCACGGCCAGGGTCAACAGCAGCCACATCCGGACCAAGCATCTGATGATGGCGAAGACATCTGAAACTCCAGCTCCATGGTGTTGAGAGGGGAACAGACGAGACCCCCGTAAATGGACTGTCTGAATGCGGGCCAAAAACAGAGGGGGGTTAATTTTTTCTAATTTTGTTTTGGTTCCCTGGGACAGACGAAGAAGGGAGATGACAAAAAAAATAAAAAATTCAAAGCCTTCAAAACCGGTCTGCATGGTGGAAATTTGTTTCACTCTACGGATATACCAAGACCATCAAAAAAAAAAAAAAACCCCGGACATCGGCACGTAAGTGTGGAGGAGGCCAAGGAAACAGATCCAACATCTCCAGCCTCGGTGGTCAATGTTTGCTCGGCCTGTGGGTCCGAGTGCGTCCAAATGGCCATCCGTCTAAGAATAGGGGATGTTAGCCCAAACTCAAATTTCTGGAGAAGGGGGGGGGGGATAAGAAAGGAAATAAAAGAAAAAAGAAGGAAATATGGAGTAAACAGGGGTGAAGATGGGGGGGAGGGAGGGAGTGGAGGGATGGAGAGAGATGAGGAGGGAGGGGGGGATCAGGCACACTCACACTGACTGGGTGCGTGGACGTCGATGCCCAACTCGTCAGCCCAGGTCCACACCAGGTTGGGATCCTTGAGGAACCCGCGGCCGACGAGCACGGCGTCCGCCTGCCCGTCCGCCAAGACCTCGGCCGCGTCCACGGACCCTCCCGGAGGCGATGCCGCCGACGGACCCGACGAGCGCCCCGGTTCCTCGGACGGCCTCCCGGACGGCGGCGGCGAGGTGGGCCTGGTACTTGGGCCCCGGGACGACTCGCATCCTCGCGTCCTGGCCGCCGTCCGAGACGTCGAGGAAGTCGGCGCCCTTGTCCGCGAGGATCCGAGCGAGCCGCTGGGCCTGGCCGATGTCCCACTGCGGGATGGAGGCGTCGAACTCGAGGTGGTAGTCGGTGCCGGCGAGGCGCACGAGGACCGGGTAGTCGTCCGGGACGTGGGCGCGCGTCAGCCCCGTCAGCTCGACGAGGAGCCGCGTCCGGTTCTCGAAGCTGCCGCCGTACCTGTCCGTCCTCGTGTTGGACGTGGGCGAGAGGAAGTTGTTGATGAGGTAGCCGTGGGCGGCGTGGATCTCGATGGTCTGCCAGTAAGATGGAAATTCAGTGTCAGATACCTTTTTTGATTTGGAGGGGGTGTTCCCAGCATCAGCAAAAACCGTCGACGACTTACATCGTACCCGACCTTGACTGCGCGCTTGACGGCGTCAACCCACTTGGCCTTGAACGTGTCGATGTCGTCCAGTGTCATTGCCTTTGGCACGTAGGTGTCCTTGCTGTATGCTACGGCAGACGGGCCGTACACCTTGTCCGACCATCCTCGTCCCTGCGCCAAAAAAGTCGGGTCAGTCTGTTACGTAGTAGACAAGCCATGACGAGTTCCAAAAACAATGTTGTTGCTGTTGTTGCTGTTGTTGCTGTTGCTGCTGTTGTTGTTCCTTACTTTTTCGCCCGCAACGGCCTTGCGGTCGATCCAGGGCGCGACCGTGCTAGCCTTCCGGCCGGCGTGCCCGATCTGGATGCCGATGTGGCCGCCCTGGCTGTGGATGAAGTCGATGACCTCCTTCGCCGGCCCGAGGTGCGAGTCGTCCCAGATGCCGAGGTCCTCGGGGGAGATGCGCCCCTCGGGCACCACGGCCTGGACCTCGGTCAGCACGAGGCCGGCGCCGCGGACGGCGAAGCCCTGCAGGTGCGTCTTGTGCCACGCCGTCATGTGCCCGTCGTCGGCCGAGTACTGGCACATGGGCGATACGATGATGCGGTTCTGCAGCGTCAGGCCGCGGAGCTTCAGCGGAGAGAAGAGGGTCCCCCTCGGCCTGGGGGTTCCTGGCCGTCCCGGCCGCCGGGTCCTGGATCGGCGTGAAGTACGGAACCTGGTTCGTTTTTTCCGTTCCCGGCGAGATGTGAGAAAATGATCGCAAAAAGTGAGAAGGAAAACACAAAAGAAAAACGACAATGCCACAGCAAGCAAAGCAAACCTGGAGCAGACTGGTTCCCAACTTCCGAAGGACGACCGAGGCTCAGTCCCGCGGATGAGGTGCCGGGGCTGGGGTAAAGGGCAAGGGTAGAGGGGGGGGAGGTGGGCTGCGATCATTACATTATTTGCTCCCTCGTTGACCAGGCCGGGGTCCACGACGTGTAGAGCCCCGGTGACAGGAGCCTGGTCTGCCCCCAGGGAAGATTCGGCTTCCGTCATGATGAGAGTACGGATAGATGTCGGGAAATATCCGTAACTTAGACAGATGCGAAGTATTTAGGTGAGGGTCGGGGGAATATGAACAGCTAAAGCAGCTGCAGAGTGCCGTCCGTGCCGTGCCTCTTGTATTGCAGCTCTAGGTATGGACTGCTCGGTATGGACTGCTCGGTATGGACTGTAGAATCGACGATCTTAAAAGAGTCCCCCCAAAGACTTAATATCTGTAGAGACCCGTTGTCGTCACGACCAAAGTCGCCGAACAAGGCGGCGTCTTGTTGAGCCGGTCGGCGCTGAATAAGTACCGACATGCTGGCGCGAGTGTGTCTTTCGTTCGAGTATGCGGCGTCGACTGCTGACTGCATAGACCGTGTGTTTATGCAAACAATGTCGCGCCATATGTCGAATGTCTCACAAAGAGGAGGATTACTCAGGACAGCAGTCATCAGCACATGATAGCTTCAAGTACAGTAGGCCAAGTTTGCCATCCAGGCAGGACATAACAAATTCCGCGGACCGCGCCTCAGTTCAGCATCATCTATCTGTACTGTCGAGGTGTTTGAGCGCCCCGGAATGGGACTACAATCCTGCTCCAGTGAACAACCGATCCCTGACATGCTTTAGCACTCCTGCAATTACTGTAAAAATGGCACTAATTAGACCGGCTCGTTGGAGCAGCATCGCTGCGCTGACAGGCGGCGCTCGTGTGGGTTGGGCGGGATCCGAACCCCTGTTCCCTTAGTTTGCATACAACTTGTCAAACATTGAATTTGCTTTAACACAGAGTCGCATCCATCGTGTTAAGGTGACCGGGTGTTCAATTCGTTCCCGTCGTCGTTCTCGCCTTGCCACCCAGTGTTTTGATTCAACCGCACCCAAAGACGGCCCCTTCTCTTCAAGAGTTGTCAGCCGTGGCATCCAACGGGTTTTGATGACAGACACTATGAGGGATATACGATCCTCGAGGCTGACGATGGTTCTAGACCTGGCCAATAGAAGCACAAACCTCGGCCATGCCATTGCCATGCTGACCCAGGGTTTTCAACCCCGCAGAAGCATATACCGCGCGCTTCGCTTCGTTCTCTTTTCCCGATCATCAGCCCACGATTCTCGCGATGCCGCCACTCAGGTTCCAGAGTCACAGCTGTCAACACTGCCATGTGTTCGGTGTCGATCTCACCCGGACGAGTGGCGAGAGGGATGAGCAGGCAGTCTACTACGGCGGCTCGCGTTCCAATCGCAAACCGGAGATTCGCAGTCCCTTCAAGACCCTTGGCGAGATCAAAGTGGCTGCTGAAGATGGGTGCCATTTCTGCGGCATGCTTGTGGGCGAACAATGTCGTTTCGAACGGGGGGGAGATGAGCCAAAAGGTGCGTTTTCCAAATCAGGTAAAAACTGAGTTCAGCTTGGAACACGGGTTCACTCAAGTGATGCAAATAGAACGCAATCTAAATTTTGACGACGGTTGGACTACGTGGGGAGATCTGCCCGACCTGCCTATCTTCTCTAGCAATATTGCCTTCGCTACAGTCCCTTGCTTCATCGACAAGGAGTGGTCCTTGGTAGCAGAATCCACGCGTGGGGGCAGCGAAATACACCATCTGAGAACAATGGTTCGACTAGATAAAAGCATCGTCAACCATTTAAGAGGCATTGTAACACATCATATGCTTCCAATAGCAGAGGATGGTAAGGTTGACCGTTCAAGAAAGGGAGGGGGGAGGGGGGGGGGGGGGAGAAGAGATGAGTAGAACGCCAGAGTCAAAGCACAGAATAACATGAACGCCGAACAAAGACGGACACCGTTGCTGACATATTGCAATTTCCCTCTAGATGATCGTGTTGCGCAATGTGTACCAAACCGGCCAATCGAGCATCATGCGGGATCTGAAGACAACTTTACTCGCATGAAACATTGGCTTCGGACATGCCTGCAGCATCATCCCAAGTGCAGGTTCGATCCGGAAAAGGCTTACACGCCCACTAGACTCATGAAGATTTGCGAGACTGACGATGGTGAACTGAAGGTCAGACTCGTTCGCACCAGGTCAGAGACCGAGGAGACGGCGTATGTTGCATTGAGCTATTGCTGGGGCGGGGACCAGGCTCTGAAGTGTACTCGAGCCAACTTGCAAGCTCTCGAGGGGGATGTGCCTCTAGGAAGCCTTCCTAAAACTTTGCGGGACGCCGTGGAGGTGTGTCGGCGGCTGCAAGTGGCGTTCATATGGATCGATGCGTTGTGCATCATCCAGGATGACGAGGTTTCGAAACTGGCGGAAGTCGGGAACATGGCTCAGGTCTACAAGAACGCGCTGTTCACGATATGCGCGTCCTCGGCGAGCTCGACAACCGAAGGATTCCTCGACTACCGGAGCTCGCCTTTTCAGGATCCGACAATGTTCCGCGTGCCATTTCGAAACGAGAGCGGCGCTGAAACGTCGGTCGATTTGGCCATCGAAAGGCATGGCGAGGCCCTCCGAACGGAGCCACTGAAAGACCGAGGATGGGCGCTCCAAGAACAGCTGCTATCTCGGAGGCGCCTGATGTTCACGAGTTATCAGCTGTATTGGTCCCGCGCAAGCCTGCCACCCGGTAAGAAATGGATCGACGGATACAAAGCAACACCCGTGGAGGGGTTGGGAGTGACGGTGGCAACGGATATCGCCCGACCCTTCGTCGCCGACGACGGCGTGAGCCAGGAAGTGTGGAAGCAAAAGGCTCTGAATACGTGGCAAACGCTCGTCAGCGATTATATCTCGCGCAAGCTATCCCTAGAAGAAGATCGACCACTTGCAATCTTGGGCATTGCGGCAGAGTTCATGCAGCTGTTTGGCGGAGAGACGTATTGGTGCGGCATGTGGCAGTCCTCGTTCCCGGGCTGTCTCCTGTGGAGGAGACATTCCACCGGGCTTGACCGAGAGACCACTAGCACGAAACGTCTTCCATCGTGGTCGTGGACTTCGCAAGACACGCATGACCTGTACCCGGCCAGACTCGTCTTCGGGTCGGACGTTGTACGCGAAGCACGTATTACTGACTTTGGGCCGACGAGCAGCCTCCAGCAGTCTCCGAGGGGACTGCACCTCGACGGCCAGATCTGGATCGAAGGGCGACTGTTGAAAGACGCCGTACTCCAGGATAGCCGATACAGAACCGTTTTGAAAGACGAAGTACTAGGCGAAGCGGCCGGTGAAGTGTCTTCAAACGACAACATCTGGTTCGACAACAGATCGGACGAGCTCGCCATGAGGCCACAAGAATACGAGGGCTCCGGAAATTCTACTTTGCAGCCCATGACGCTCCTGGAGATCCGAAACGTCTGGGAACACAACGGGATCTATTGCAGATTCAACATCGACGGCCTTGTTCTGAGAACCAAGAGCGACCCCGAGAGACGTGGTGCGCACGAGAGGATTGGCTGCTTCTCGCGTAGCATAACAGTTTTCGAGTTGGACTCGGACGATTCCGTGGTCAAGGCATGGCTTGAGAAGGTGGTAGTGCCCGAACATCATCCGTTTGTTGGAGCAGACGTTGCGAAGATTCTGCTGGTGTGAAAGGGCTGTCTAGCTCGGTGGCTTTCGAGATTCACGAACTGTGTAGCATTCCTGACGGTTGAACAGACATGAAATGTAATTAATTCCAAACGCTGCCGGCCGCCGGCGCAAGCATTACATAATCCGAAATCACGGGCCGATGATTACGCGAAACATCCTACCATTAAACCCCTCTACCCCTCGGCCCACTTTAATTCCAGCCTCGTTTATTCGTTCCTCATAGAGAATAAACGAGGCTGGAATTAAAGTGGGCCGAGGGGTAATTGGGATTGTAGTGATGTCTCCATCTCTCAACCGTCAGCTCATCTATCAACAACCAAATGTTGACGTTTCCTAGGAACACACCTCTTCCCACTGCTTCCGTAGCAGAACTGCCTGAAGATAACGAGGCTTCCTGCGGCGGCCATGGGACACACGAAGCGCGCGAGGTAACCCGCCTTCTGGAAGCAGCAGGAATTCCGTGCTGTGTCTGTGGGATTTCGGCCCTAATCTACTATGGCGCTGCACGCGTCAGGACGGTAAGCGGAGAATTGGCTTTTCTTGACTGCGTCCGCGCTAAATTTTCCTAGGACTGGGAGATTTGTGTGCCGACTGAAATGCTGAACCTGGCGGGGACGGTTCTGTTGGACCGACACTCCAGCCGATACATCCGCATCCCGAAGGCTCATCGACCTGGCTCCCATCTTGAGACCTGCATCCGGCTGAAATGTGTCGGGGTCAAGGCCTATATCACCTTGGTTCCGTCCCAGGCTGTTCATATCGAGTGCCGACCATCCTGTTTCCAGCGGAGCTCCAACGGACTTCCATACCCCACACTTCCTGTCCTCGTCCAAAGCTTTCTCGAGATGAATGACAGGGTTTCGCTAAACGATGTTGTCGACGGGAGCAATGTGACGGAGGATTGGGGGTTAGGGAATCTCGACCTGGATGGTGACACGGATACGAACTGGGCCCACGAGAGAAATGCGGCTGTTCGTAGGGCGCAAGGTGAACGGTCAATCCCCTTTGGCATGGTCCCTACCGTGCCTTTTCGAAAGCGGGATATTTGGGAGTCCTCGGTCAGGACCAAGAAGGAGAGGTTGGGCTGGACAATGCCCGAGACCCTTTTCGCCACACGCTTCCGACTGCATGGTTCCAGCGATCCATGGTTGGGGCCTCGCGATTGTTCATGAAACCAAATGGGGAACTATGCCTTTCACCGTAGGACGAGGGTTAGATTGACAAAGACGGACGGCACCGGCGATGAAAGTTGTTTCAAAGAGTCACCTAAAGGTCCTCAACCCCTTGCAAGCAAAAGAGCTTTCGATTGATCGTATGCTGCTCCCCTCGACGCGGCCTCAACTCAAGCCCAGTGCCGTCAGCAAACCACCTGTCAGGGTCGGGTCGAGAGCGATCCAGTCTTCAAAAAACACAAGTCGGTGCTCCAGGTTGTATCGGAAGCTTGTTGCCGTGATTGTGTCCAGATAGGCGTGGATAAGATATTGAAGATCCTGAAAATCCTTGCTGGAGCCGCTCCGCCTGTTAGCATGGGCCTGCAGCTTTGCTCTGAACTGATGCACGACGTCAAGCACCGGAGCGCGATGAATGTGTGTCCCTTCAGGGACAGGAACAATGTCAGCAATTCCGTCCATGAGATTCGCTGGCGTTCCTAGGTTGCCTGGTTGATGGGGGAGGGCCTAGCTGTGAGCGATGCGAAGTCGATTGTTGGGCGCCGATGAAACTCACCCTGGATCACCGCATCCACGCTCACTGTATAGGGAGACGTGCTCCCTTGGTCCCAAGGTACGCCTGTGTGGACGAAGATTTGGATGCAAGTCTGCCCATGAGCCTCGGGAACACATAGCCTGGGACATTCTAGTGTCATGCAAATCAAGAGCAGTAGTAGCAACGTACCTTGATTCTCTCAGAAGAACAGTCTTGAGATGGTTCATGCTCGCCGCGACAACAATGTCGACGTCTTGTGTCATCCGTGGGCCCCCTCTCAGATACACAGCCCACCCTCCCAAGAAGGCAGAGCGGATACCATGCTCTTGAAAAAGACGGAGCAGAAATCTCGAGGCGAGGGCCAGATGGTCAACCGTAGGGGTTTGAGATGAGTAGTATAGCTCCGCAAAGCGATCCGTATTGTAGACTTCCGCAGCCTGCGGCACTGGAGCCATGGTATGGTTTCTAGGCATCATGGAACCACTGCCACCCATCAGGCCGACCTTGGACATCTGCAAATGCGATGGTGCGTCTTTTTATGCATCGACCATCGTACGTTGGTGACGCACCATTGCCCCTCCAACAACATGTTCAAGTTCGGCAGCCAATCATCCCCCCCTCTCCCCTTTCCACATGACTGTTTATCTAAAGGATAAATCACTCCTGTCAGATTCATAACGGTGGTAGTGATAGAAATCGTACTGTATGTGTAATCCCAAGTCGAAAGGCCTCTGAAATGCCCCTTGTGTGCCTTACATCCCACAACTCAACAGCTGCCAACATGAAGCAGAAGAGGAAAAAAAACGATGAAAAGAAATACCCAGTCTCTGGACGTCCTACTTAAGTACATTTATCTAGCTGGATTCAAGGCGTCGTTTTTGCCTCTTATGTTCTGGAACCTGATGTACTTCAAACACATCTCAGGTCATCACGCTCCTGACAACAATCAGCATGTACACACAGATAGATGGTCAGCTACTTTATAGGAAAACTTCCATGAGCATTTCAGGAAAGTACACGTGAGACGGCCGCCGGAAAATCTGACCATGCTGCTCGTCAGAACTACACGATCTATCTATACATGCTTTGCTATCGCCACCATCGACCTAGGCAATACACGACAATGAGATGGCGTGCTCATCCCTTTTTATTCTTTTTTTTTTTTGCACGAATTGTCAATATCCAGGGGTTGAGTTGATGAGCTATGAACGCATAGTTGTTGGCAAAGCTTCTGTCGGTGTTGAAAGGGGAAAAAAACATCTCTACGCAGGCTGCAGGCAGGCCTCTTCAAACTAGTCGCGGCGGACAGTCTCGCAGATTACTAAATAGTGCTTAGGACAAATGCAACTAGCACAAAACTTCAGTCAATCGGACCGTTCCAGGGCCGTAGCAGCTCCGCTGTCTCCATCGATATCCACACCAAGTCTCGCGATCCCCTCAGCGTCGTTCTCTAAATGCTCCGTCAAACATCCAGGCCCGAGGGAGAAGAAGAAAAAAAGAGCACTCCCAGCCACAAAGTGGAATAGAGTTGCAGAATGCGATATTTCCTCTGCCCTGCAAATCTCGCTGAATTGTTCGTCTGCCCGCGACGGAAACGCTTCGGAAACGCCTCAAATCGCACTCGTCGGATTGGCACTAGGGAATTATCACGAACTGATCGTTGCGAGCTCGTCATCACCCCCTGCCTCTGGCGTCTTATCACCGTTGGCATCCTCCCCCTCCCCCCTCCCCGCGATCCTACCTAGACCACCATTGGACGCAGCCGTCGGAATATTCCCGATTACATAAACTCGTCGTCTCATTTGCCAATGATCTTCTTTTACTCGTCTCCTAGCAAGCGCCGTGTCTAAGAG
>PUHP01001194.1:0-14042 GCA_006783085.1 Colletotrichum shisoi | reverse complement strand
CATTCCTGATTCCCTTGTTGTGCTCCTCTTGGCTTGCCACGTCGTTCAGAGGCTGTAACAACCATTTCAGAGGACATCTTGCCCATCGCAAACCCAGTCTCATCAAAGTTATAGATATTGGTATCGTCTATCCTGTACTTTGCAATTGTGTTTCGTACGAGGGAAAACCACGCGCGATACGCGTCTGGATCTTCGCAGAGGACTCTCTGATAGTCGATTCTTCGATTAAAACGCGTTCGGAGCTCAGGTCGTCGTCGTACGAAGTTTGAGGCCTAGTTTGTTCCGACGCGTCGCGCGCCGCGGTCGCGAAGCAGTCGATCAGCCATTTCTCTAACAGCACTAAGGCGTGGCGAAAATGCTCGCGAATCCAGGTCAATAATGTATTGCACAATAGTCTCCTCTTCGTACGAGGTTAAATTCTGGCAGGGTGGTCGGATGTCGCGTCTGGCAGGTTGGCCGTGTTTTCGTCGCTAGAGGGTAGAGAATGACACATTATAGTGAGATGCAGCCTTTCGCACGCTTAATTTTGGGTTTGATTTGAGCGCATTAAGCGCTAGGACTAAATCGCTTTCGTTTGAATGTCGTACCATAGTTGTAGGTGGAGAAAATTAAAGGGAAAGGTAGGTCGTACAAAGTCTAGAAAAGTGATTCACTCACTTGTGTGATTCATTCACTTGTGAACTACGTTATATTTATTATTTACTTATATTTAGGTTATAAATTTTATATTTCCTTGCTTTTATGTAGTATCTTTAATAAGTACCTCAAATACCTAAACCTATAAGTTAAAAATACCTATATAGGTCTAACCTATAAACCTATAACCTATATATCTATAAAATACCTATAACTTATACTAACTTATAACCTATATAGGTACCTATCTAGTACCTATAGGTTAAATGGGGTTGAAACTAAATAGGTACCTGTGGGTATTTTTAAGCCTAACCCGAGGGAGGGCAAGCTTGATTCTGCATTGTAGCCGGGCAGACACTTGACCGGCCCCGACCTACCCCTCTGCTATCTTCCAATACATTGTAATCAACGGGAGAAACTAGGCTTGAAAGGACTTCTTGGTGACGAAAAATGATTTCTGATGTTTAATTTTTGTCGCAAGGCGTATGTATATATGCCACAATTGTAGCTTCGCAATTGTGGATCCACTTTTGTGTCTCCGTGCCTCATTCTCATTCGCCACAATTTTTAAACGTAGTGGGAATCTTGCATTCCCAACAAGTCTATGCAAAAGCTGTATGTGGCAGGTAAGCAATTTCATTGGCATTTCACATTACCATTCGAGATTCTAATGACGCATGCACGATACTGTATGTCATTTCCGGTTACCGGGTACGCCAGCCGTTGGAGTAAGTACTGGCCTTGGAAACTGTTGTCCTGAGATGATCGATATATCAACGTTTTAGTGGTTAGATAGCTACGCCTATCAATCAGTATCTGTCTAGAAGAGATAGAAACGAAAAACGGTAACATAAAATGGCGTGGAATAGAGGACCGCGTTCAAGATTTTACATGTGTAGCTGATATCTTCTCAATCTAAGAAACTTCTGCATGTAACTAGAACTAGAATTTGAAAGTCGCACTGATTTTCCTAGACCCATGGTTGATCAGATCATGTGAAAAATAGACGTCTTTCTTCACACAATCATGCAAGATAATCTAGTTATAGGACACATGACTGCATAACAAAAAAAGACTAAAACAAGCTCAGCGGACGCAACCCACCCAATTCTAGCACTCCACGTAAATGAGGACACTCGTGACCTGCGTAGTTGAGTACAATAAAACAGAGTGAGGCAGGCAGATACATGCTGGAAAATAAAACGCTAATCACTTCAAAGTCCGGCAGGACAGTTTTATAAATTCTCTTGCAAATGCTAGCCAGGCGAAAATGTTTGTAAAAAAAAGTATTATTCATGGTTTGATCCACACCCTTGGCTAGATATGTACATAATGAGGTAGTCTGATCACTACCCTGGATCATTTTATATCTAATCCAGACAGCATTATCCGCTCGATTCCAACTCTGCACGGTAGTGAGAAGTGCTGAGCTTGACAATGATTCTTAGGCTGTGTTGTGCCTAGAAAGAATCCGACTGCACCAGTGAAGTATTTACTGGTACTGGGCGCGGTAGGTGGTCCAGTAGCTGTTAATACGAGCCTCCTGGCCAGCAGTGAAGTGGGTGAAGCAGGAGCTGGCATTTGGGTTAGTTTGCTACTTCCATCGAATGTTCAATGATCCACTTACTCGTCCGAGTAATCCATGTAGTTGGTGACGGGGTCGGTTCCAGGCAAGGTGGGGCAGGTGTCACGGCCAATCTCGCAGTCATAAGCCTCCTCGGCCTCGAAGGGAGTGTCGGAGACGTAGTCGCCGTTGCCGCCGCACTGGTACCCTTGGAAGGTGTGGTAGACTGGAAGGCGTAAGCATTAGCATTGGGCGTTTGCGAAGTGTGTGTGTAAGTGGGGTGACCTACGTCCGAGCCAGTGGCCAATCTCGTGGGTAGCAGTGTGGCCAAGGTTGTACTTTGTCTGACTGCCACCAGGAACGGTGGAAGAACGAATGACAACACCGTCATAGTAGAAGGCAGAAGAGCCGGTGGAGACGGTCTGGGGGAAGTAGGCGTAGCCGAGGTAGGGGGTACCGGGAAGAAAGTAGGCGTTAAGATCGGCGTAGGTGCCCTTGCGGAGCGCGCGCTTCATGGCCAGCTCAGACCTATCGGCAGCATAGTTGGCATTGATGGTCCAATCGGCGCCAGCCTGGGCGAACTGAACGTTGTGAGGAGCAAAGGCATCATTGAGGACGTCCAGCTGAGCATTCAGGGTAGCCTGGGTGAGGTAGCCACCGCTGACGGAGTTGGAAGTGGCCAGGACGTGCCAGTAAACGTTGACAGTGATGGGGGCGAGGCGGGTGGCATTGCCTTCAACACGGGCGTTTTCTTCCTTGAGCTGCTGACGCTGAGCGAACTCGACCTCCTCCTCAGAGGGGTGGGGAGTGCCGCAGGAGCGCTGGGCAAAGGCGGTAGAAGCGGCCGCGAGGGCGGAAACGAGGAGAGTCTTGAACTGCATAGTGAAAGAGAGACCGGACACCTGATTGGAGTTGGCTTGACTATGGTGGGACGCAGCAGAAAATACGCCTTGATGGCTGGCACTTGAGCAGTTTATATAAGAGGCATTCTTCTCTCACGGTCTCCTGTTGACCTCCCAAATCGGGGACGGGAGAGGGGACATCGCAAGCCTCTGGAGCGACGAACTTCAACCTTCCTCAAACGGACGAAGCCGCCGACCGGTCAACTAGGTTCGACAGTTGACTCGATACTTGAAAGGTCTGCGATATAGACAATGGATCCAATTCAGAGCCCTATTCGGCTGGTGGTTTTGAATGTGGCTCCGTGACCGGGGACCTCTGCATCGGGAGTGTAGCGACACCTGCTCAGCGCGTCAGGTTGCGGACTCCATTGGAGTTGACGACAGCAGCAGAGTGGCTTGCGTGAGAAGCCGGCTGGCCCGGCATCGCTGGAGTTGCCAAGATAAAGCGCGGCTTTTGCGATTCTATCAGGCAGCGCCAAGACGGCGGACACGGCCAAGTAGGGCGCAACGCCCTTTCCTTTCGATGTCGTGCAATAGTACTGTGTGATTTGACGATAGAGCCAAAGCTAAGCAGAGGCTGGTTATCGACTTGCCTCTTGCGAACCATGGTCAAAGCTCGTCATTGGCGCCGCCCCTTGTCGAGATCAATCGTGGTTCCCACTGCAAAGTCTTGGCTTCCTTGGCGGTTATTGGGGGAGTGGCTGGCTTTCACCGTCTCAGGTCTGTCCGAGTCCCCCTCTTTGGATGGAGATTGGCCGAATGAAGCTTATTTTTACGAGTATCGGGCGATGCCGACTGACGAGAATGTTACCTTCCTTAATTCGACGTCTGTTCCACCGCAGATTCAAGGAAGTTGGCATATCGACTGACAAACCCCACGCTGTTTGCCCCCGCCCACTTCCCGCAACTCGGCCGGCGCTGCACTTTGCCTCCTCCACATCTCCGGAAACAATCTCGATACGATACGGCGCTTGATTAGCTTGCTTCCTCCCGCCTCCTGCCGCCTGCCGCCCATAGCTCGTTGCAGCTTCGGCACTGATTAGTTGCTTTCTTAAATCCGATGATCTGACAATTTCGGTGTCTTTGATAGTGACAACGTGTTTACTGGTGTCTTACTCTAAGGACAAGCTTCTCAGTGGTTTGCCTAGGTTTCTTCTGTGCTGCATTTGTGGATTCGGCGCTGATGATTACTTTCCGTTTCCATCTACAACAAAAGTCGAGAAAAGCCGATTCAGACGTCTAACGCAAAAGCCAAACAAGGGACCAGTTCTCACTAGAAATAAAGGATTGCGTTTCTCCAGTAGTGCCTCGAACAGCAGGGATTATATAACGCACCTAATTAATTGTCTGTGTCACAGGCTAGAACACAGTATACATGGTGCACCCTTTCGCCAGTATAAGGCAGCAGTAGTCTCTAATGATAATATATTGATGTCTCAAGAAAGAAAAGTTCTTCGCCTTTGGGCTGCTTAGATGAGTGAGATCATTCGGACCGAGCCAAAGGTCCCGCCGAGCGGAGCGGTCCGGCAGGGGCTCCGTTCAATGCAATCGTCGCCGGTCCCACGTCGTACGTCCGAACGCCGTCCGTATCCCTGGGAGATCGGCCGTAACCACCTCGTGGGCAGCTCGTCTTGTCCAAGAGATTTCAGCGTTGCTTGGCGCAAACGAACCTATTCAAAAAGTTTACATGTGAAGCCTATGTGCACAACGTAGGTGACACCTAACACACAAGCATAGCTAACCTAAGGCCAGACCAGCAGTTGCTTTTCCCAACCCTCTCTTATAGTTATTTGATTTGGAAATAGTTTGAATATTTCTCTATACGGTGTTCTGCTCTATCTACCTTAGGGCAACTTTCAAGACTATCACGCCGTTTACTAACGCACAAGCAAAGAACAGCTTCTAGAACAAAATAACCCTTACAAAATTGTCTGCAAAAATGACAAGCCAGCATGACTGCACTGCGATACCAAAAGACAGAAAATGAAAATAGCGTAATTTCCTTATGCAGAGTTGCGTTCTTTGGTCGTCGATTAGTCCCTGAATCTGGAACTTAGGTTGATTAATACGGAGAGGACCAGAACCAGAACCTTTTGGCTACACTATGTCTCGCCACAACCGCTAGGCTTTTAGCCCTCTACAATACCTAAAATATCCTTAATAGTGTAGGAAAACTGACGCTCAGCATAGTATCTTATAACAAGCTTGCTCTATCTAAGGCAGTGACATACTTTTCAGCAATCTCAACTACTGCCACATGTTAGAAGTTGTACCCAGTGTTAATACTAAACATGCTGACGTAACAAGGCTCTGTACTGGCATGCAAGCGGCTGAGATACATGTCTTTAGACCCTGAGACGATCAAATCTACCTGAAGTTGTGGCGCAAACACAAGTAACACACAGAACCTTGCGAGAGGTGTATGTAACGACGTTGTATCCTCTTGATGAATGCCGACTAACCCTATGTTGATCAAAGCCTAGATGTCGATGATCAAAGCTGCTGGCTGGACCACACTTCATCTAGCGTAGAATACACACTGGATCTCGATTGTGTATTGTCTTGTGTTTAGGATGCATCACGGTGGTCGATGTGACAACTGGCGTTCTGGCTTGTAAGAAGGTAAGACAGCCTTGGAGTGGTGGTTGTCTGGGCTCTTAGGATGCGGATAACGACAAATTCCGTGCGTACCGAAATCATGTAGTTCGGGCGGAAAGTGGTATGATATTGCTGTCATTTATCCTGCTTCCGATCCATGGTTTGGCCTTTCGACTTCTGACACTTCGTCCAAACATTGTCTTCCTCGTTTGGCCGACCGTTGCCATTGATGACGGTGCGTTTGATGCTTGAAAGTTGTCGCAACGGTCATCGTCGAACCACGCTAAGCCATCAGACGTGCCAGCTCCGCTGGGTCGTCACGGGCGTTGGCGGGGGCGTCTACCAGGCAACAGCCGGCGGTCTTAGTAGAAAAGGTCTTCAGGGAGCTAACAGAGGTGGTTTTCTGATATTTTCTCAATCTAGGAAACTTCTGCATGCAACTAGAACTAGAATTCGAAAGTCGCACTGATTTTCCTAGGCCCATGGTTGATAAGATCATGTGGAAAATAGACGTGTTTCTTCACACAAGCATGCAAGATAATCCCGCAAGATAATCCCGCTTTGCTGCTTCTCACATGATTGATAACGCTTAAGGGAATGGAGGAGTTCGGTAGCGGCGAGGAGCACCCCCCCGTTTTCCTAAACAGGTTTCCATGTCCAGCCGCGTTTACTCACAAGACTCTTGATCACTGCCTACATACCTCGAAATAGAGTTCTACATGCACTATGGAATGGATTGAAGCGTGTACTATTATAACACTGGACATGTGAAATGAGGCAATCAAAGGATGTTCTTTCTAGTTGCGAAATCCGGGTGAGGTAGTGACGAGAAAGGTATATACGTAGTTCAATTATTACTTAATTCAACTATCACTACGAAATACCGAACAAGTTCTCAATGTATCGCAGTCTTGACGGATCCATCATGACGTATTGCAGGTCCAACCACTCCTGCGCTTAGGGTTCTCTTACCACGCCCGATCTAGGCTGCGGGGAAGTCGTTTGGCCAGCATTTCTCCTTGGGCCAGAGCTTGGCGTCATGAGTGCCAGCGTGGACCTCGAGCTGGACCTTGTTGGTGTTGACAATCTCCTTGCGACAGTTTTGGCACTAATGTTCTGGATTAGTCTTGCGGTGGGTGACGGTAACGGCATCGATTAACTTACAATTGATGTGGGCTTGGGAGCCTTGACAGGGAGACCATTTGGCTTATGAGGGATGCGAGTGCCAGCCTTTTCGGCGGCTTTGTGCTCGCGTTGGATCTAGAGGAGCGTAGCTTAAGTTATGCTTCATCGGCGGATGCGAAAAAATACTTACTCTAGCTTTCTTGCTAATGGGCATGTTTACTGTGTATCTGTGTATGACAAGCTGATTGAGATTGTAGCGGCGAAAACGAGGATGAAAATCTCTTCCTCTCTAAATATAGCGGAACCCAGCGAATAATATCCCAAGAAGCTAGCTTACCAACCCCAATAAAAAATCACGCTTGGTCTGTGCCTACTCATCAGAGGCTCCATGATGCTTGGACCCCCTACATGAAACGTTTGAACCTGGTAGGCGGAGCATGCCAGGGTGCGGTAAACAGCTTAACGTGGACAAGTCAATAGATTCTCCACAGCGGGAGGGATGTTCTGCCCAAGGACTGGCACACGCATTTGCACGTCTGGAGTTAATAGTTCTTCAGTCACTTTCACTCAAGACTAAGACCGTTGGCCTAGTTGATGGTATTTACTTAAGATAGCACCTGATGGTAGGAAGACCCCGGACTACTGGCTGAAAACTGGCCTGGATATTGAAAAGCTAGACAAATTCAAGAATATTTACAGAAATACCAGACCAAAAACTAAAAGAAAACCCCTTTAGTGGAGAGGCTCTAATCCATTCCAGAGGACGGTGTAAATCTATTTCATACCGTATACCAGCAACGGCTATGAAAACCATGCTGGATCCATCTCAAGGCGAGGAACGTAGTCTAACGCACCCGTGACCAAGTGTTCAAAACAAAGTCCAAGTTCTGGTTCGATGTTGTAACTATGTCACTTGCCTTGCGCGGCGCTCTCTGCCGTAGGCGCGCTTCCTTTGACATGCAGGCGAAGCGGATGTTGGGTAAGACGCTGGGGCGGATGCCGGGACACTTGGTGCGGGCGTATTCTCTGGGAGAGCGGGGGGCGCAGCGAAGACGGGGGGCGTAGTGAAGTCGGGGGGCGCAGCGGCGGAGACGGGGTCGCCCTTGGCGGAGTCTTCAAGTGGGGTACAGTCGCCGTCTCCGGGCTGGCCGTTGAGTACGTTGACGGTGCTGTCGTCGCAGGCATTGGGCCACTACGTCTTTTGTTAACTGGCGTTTGGGGAAAGGGATAAAGATAAAATAGGTTGACTCACGGCAGCTGGGCCGGGGGGCGTGTACTGGCGGAGGGGCGGCCAGTACATGTCAACGAGGATGCCGGGGTCGCGCGGGTCGTATGCGCCGGGAAATTTCACCGTGGGTCCGGGGGTTCCAGCGCCGGCGCTGGTGACTTTGATCTGAGCGCACTGCGAAGTGGGAAGGTAACGTCAGCAAGGGGTGAGAAGCAGCTGGTGCACCGCAAAAGTCATGGAAAACACTTACGCCGAGATCTGTGGTTGACGGTTGTTGTCAGCATGGGGTAGGAGACGACGCACTAGGTATCAAGGATGGGGCGGGGCGGGTCGGGGCTTGTTTTCTTGGCTTACAGAACTGGGCCTCGTACAGGCTCGCGCTGTGCAGGGCAATGTGCTCGCCGCGCATCAGATACTCGCCTGCAGGAAGGTCAGGGGGAAGGGTGAAGGTGAAGTTGCGGACGCCGCCGCCGAAGAAAGGCGCCCACTGGATAGGGTCGACTGTCTTGTTGGACAGTGAAGACTGGTAGACCTTGAACCAGTCGCCGTCGCCCTTGTACCCCTTGGCAGTGTCGGGCGCCTTGCTGAGATAGACGGCGAGCGGGCCGGGGTGGCCGATGTACTCGTTCATCTTGAAGCCAACGGCGTCCCCGGCGGCGACGGTGAAGGTGTCGGTGGCGGCCATGACGTCGTCATCGATGCCGCCATTGTTGCAGATGATGTCGGTTGAGTTTACGGCCAGGATGGGCCCGTTTCCGTTCTTGGTCTTGCGGACATACTTGTAAGCTTCGGTGATTTCGCCGTTGACAATGAGGGACTCGAAGTTGTAATGGGCGGAGACGGCGCCTGCGAAGAGGGCCGCGGCCTGGAAAAGATGCATGGTAAAAGAAGGGAAGGGGCGTCAAGCCGCAAAAAGAAGGGAAATGGAATAAGCAGAAACGAAGGTGATTGGGAATGAAAGAGAGACGGACATAGGGTAGAGAGAGTGCGTTTCCTAACGATTGATTGAGCGAGCTGCTTACTTTATACTAAGGCGTTTGCAGCAAGCTAGGATGCTCCGAAGTAGTTGCATTCATAGATGCTTGGCTGTGTTTCAGGAACTGCACGCTGCACCTCTCATGGGTCTTACGTATATGACTGGCTCATGAACGAAGCCGTTCCTTTTTTAATTTTACTTAATTAGCATGCAACCGCCTAATTTCATGCATTGACCCGTACGCTTGGAATATAGGAGTGGGAAGGGAGTTTGAGGAACTCGAGTAACAATTGTTCCACGCCAACAACGAAAGGGTTAGGCGCATCCGCCGGCCGGTGGTTCAGAAGATCGGCATGGTACAGCGCATGGTCGGCAATTTGATGATTCGAGATGAGCGTGTCGACACCCTTGTCCCTGGCCACATCGGCGAAGTGGTTTTGCGACCGAATTTTCTGTTCGCGATCGGCCTTGGCGCCGCGAATGCCAGTACCACCATTCATACCAGCCAGGTGAGAAACACCCTTGTCGAAGACGGGGAAGATGAGTGACACGGTGCCCGGAGTGTGGCCGGGAGTAAGGATGGACGTGAAGGTGACGTTTCCGACAGTGAGTTCTTGGCCGTCAACAAGCACGGCGTCCTTGGATGGCGGTGTGGGAATATCATCTGCAAGACCAGCCATGGACGTCCAAGCAGCCTCAGAAGCCCAAATTGTCGTGTTGAATGTATCCTTGAGGAACTTGGCGCCACCGTAATGGTCGACGTGCTCATGAGTAATGATGCAGTGCTTGATGTCAGACCCCTTGAAGCCGAACTTCTCGAGGCCAGGAAGTAAGATTGCGTTGATTTCCTCGGGATTGTCGAGAGCGTCAATTAGCACGAGGCCATCGCCGGTGTCGTAGGCCCAGGCAGATACGAAACTATGTCCGACGAAAATGAGCCGGTCAAAAGGCGAGAACGGTTCAACGAAGCCCGCAGGGAATCGGAAAAGAGGAGGGTACACCTGCTGGGTGATGCAGAAGTCCTGGAAGTATTGATACAGAGACCATGTCTTGGCCAGGTTCGCGGCCTCGCCAAGATACTTGGTGGCATTCCCAGCTTGTTCGTTTGGAAATACGGTCTTGTTGAAGAACTGGTCCAAGGGTGCGATTTGTGCTTTGCCAGCCACGGGAAACAGAGCCAGGCCGCTGACGAGAAAGCTGGGAAGGTTGATGAAACGCATATTGAACCGTCGGACGAGGCCGGAAGCTCTGAAGGTAGAAACAGACGTAAGACGGGCGGATTGGAGTTTTGGTTGAGGTCAGAGAGTGAAGCTTAATCCAGGGAGAGGTTTTTGCTGCGGGATGAGGCAAGCTTTATATGTTAACACCTGCGTCTCATAAAGACTCAACCCTTTTCAAGGCAGGGATACCAGCTGATGAATTCCAGCGAGCCAATCTACCTTCTCTGCCCCTTTCTTTCATCCAGTCCCATTGCAACCAACGGTCTACGTCAACTGACATCATTTAGAAGGAGTATTCTTTCAACATTTCAGTCGCCTACTTAGTCATGAACCCAGAGACCCATAAAAAGTGTAACCTACATCGATCATCCTGAGCAGGGTGACTGATTTACTGATGCCCCTAGGAGAGAAAAAAAAAACCACCCCAGTATCTGTAAATCACTGTGCAATGTATTCCATCAACGCCTAGTGCTTGTTACAGCTAACAAACATGGTACCAAATAGCAGGCACAATGACTCGTAGTGGTGTGCGATGTGGGGAAATTGAAGAAGGGAGTGGTAGTGAGACCAGGGATGGGGAAAAGGAAACGGTAGCCGGTAAATTGCCAGCCCTCATCTGGTATTTTGCCAGTCTCTAACCTATTCAGGAAGACAGCTACCTTCACCACAACACATATATTTACAACCTACTTAGTATGCAAAAAAAAACGCCCTCTTAGTTGTAATTAAGATAGTTACAAATTCAGTCCTGAAACAGCCCCGCCAGGGAGGGTTAGAATGGTCTATCCCACCCTGCTTCCTGCGCTGCGCTCCGGGGATGGGCCAAGACCGTCCCTTTTGATGACTAAGAAGTGGCTGTGGTGGCTGTGGTGGCTGCCTTCCAGATTAGGTTAGAGACTGGCGAAATACCAAAACTGGGCTGGCAATTTACCCGCTACCAAAGGAAACAGTAGCAGGTAGTAGTAATAAAGACGCGCTGCTGACTGCAATTTGAACATTTTCTGCGATGACGATAGAGCACAGATGCTGGTCAAGGTACGCCATCCACCCCTACAAACCGAAACCGAGATCTACAGGTACCTGGCTCAATCAAGCATCGGTTTGCCGATCATAGAAGTTGCGCCATGAGTAAAATGGTCAAAGTTGGCGTCTTTTACTTTTGTCATCGCAGGCTCTATCGTGTCCATCGTCTTAGACCTGCCGTCTTAGCTTCCACCACGTGCACTTTATTCCGCAGAGTAAGCATTAGAACAAGGTTGCTATGTTTATTTAGCTCGAGACCGGGTCTCAGCCGTAACGGCTAGGTACAACGCGTCACCTTTACACAAATACAGAAACTAATGTAACGACGATGTGGGACATGTCCATAATTAGTGACTAGGTTATCAGGCGGGTGACAAAAAAAGCCGGACTCTTTAAAAAAAAAATGATCAAATCAGGTGTTTTGGTGTATTTTCCATCACAGGAGTCCGGCTTTTTTTGTTACCCGCTTGGTTCTTAAGCGCTGCTTGAACCAGGGAGGCCTGTTTTGATGCAACATATCCGCCGCGTTATTTAGTCAGCTCTACAAGCCGGATGCAAATTGACTCCAAGTTTTGTAGGCACGCAGCGCGAAGAGAAGGAAGAAGAAGCGGACGAAGAATACAACGACGACGACGATGTAGAGCTCCCGCCGGGCTTCCTTTCCACCGCTTACCGCCTACGTTAGTCACGCCCTGAAGAAAGCGGCGACACCGACAGGACGGAAGCATGTAACGCCGGTGACCGGGACCGCAAACACCCCCTTCCTTGTAAGGCACCCGTAACTTACCCATCCTAATCAAGAGCTATCATCCATCCCTTCAATTTTTCGACATTGCCTGAGCGCCTGAGCGAGGCTGCGCATTTGCCGCCGAGATCCACCTTACCGCTTTCACGTGGGCGGCCTAGTGTCATGACTTTTGACAACTGTGCAGGACCTTCTGCAATAAAATACTAGGTGCAAAAACCTGCTTAAGGGCTTATCGTCGGGCCCGAGACCCTCTCGGGGCTGGTACCCGAAGTACCTGAGTGCTCTGCGCATCTCTATGTAGCAGTACCCCGCAGTTACCATTTGTTAGCTTATTACCTTGTTGTAGCTCTTATTTATCTAGCTTAAAGCTAGTTTCTAGCTAGTCTGTTGTATGTATTAGTTAAATTATAACCTTACTGCCTGTAGGTAGATATTAAGCAACGAATTTAGGGGAGAGGGAGGGGTGCTGTGCTAGCATTCAAGTGCTTTAGTGTCACGTAACAAAACGACGCCGTTAGTTACGTAGGTAGCAACTAACGCCTTATATCTCGTGATACACCCCCTAGTTTTACACTATAGTGTGGAACTAACTAACTAACGCTTTAAACCTACTAATTAGGTACGTATCGCCAAAGTCTAGGTGGTTAGGGCCACGGACCACAAGTGTTGAAAACGTCTAGGAGCGTTATAGGAATCAAACCTATAGTGCTTGAGAATTAGAAGCTTAAATTACTGCCTGTACCATTGTGGCACAACAGCAGTAGGACTAGGCTCATAACTGTCACGTAACAAAACGACGCCGTTAGTTACGTGGGCAGCAACTAACGCCTTATATCTCGTGACATTTAGCCCCTCTTTTGTCAGCTGATGCGGTTTTAGATTCGCGAAGGACGCCGCCCTGATAATTGTTGAACATGGCGTGATTTGCTATTCCTAATTATTATCTTCATTTTTTGAATTGTTTGAAGGCAAAACCATGGTAGTCAAACTTACATACGCCATCCGCTAAAGGCCTAATGTCTCAGTTGCCGATTTTCAAAAAGGGTGGCGTGACCATCACGGTCCTCTTGTTTCGTCCTACCAGACACGGTACACCACTTCGTCTCGTCAAATACACTCAAGCACGCCACTCAAGCTCACCGTGTTCCTGGCGACTTAGACGATTTTATGCGCGCCGGTCGCCCTCATCTCTCGGTTCAGGGCAAGTCGCCCTTCGCTGCCGTTGACGAATACGTCTTTGACTGCTCGGCTGATGGCTTTGCCTCCTTCTATCGTTCTAAAGAAGGCAAGATTATCTGGCGAACATTGTATGAAGATGGAGACCCATATGTCGACTTTGAAAACTCGGAGCTCTTCTTCGTTACCGAAATCAATCAGTTTGTACCTAGTCCGGGAGTTAAGGTCATTACCTCGGAGTACAACATCACCTGGCTTGCTTTTGCTTTTCCTAAGATATCTAGAGACGCAGGAATGAAGCACTGGGTCAATAACCATGCCCCTTTGATTCGCAAATGGGCGTTGGCTATGGGATTCGAGAAGTACATCCAAAACCACAAAACAACCCCTATGATGATGAGACAGGAGGGATACAAGATTTGCGGAAAGACAGAGGGATGAAGGAAGCAGGCAATTACAGCCTGGGTACTAGTCTGTGGGTTAATGGACGAATTGCTAAGTATCAGATGACTATGCAAGCAGGTGGAAGTCCAAGCAGATGAGCATAGTGGGTTTATTGAACCTGGGTCAGCGCATACCCTTATGGCCAGGGAAGCAATCTTTGTCGACAAATACCGACAATGATAAGGATGAACCAATAGTCGGGCAATTATTTTGTAGTGCAGACGCAATTCCATTGCCTTTCTCTCTCAACCGTCACATGGCTGGTTGCAGATGTGTTTGTAGTGGTAAGTCAGCATACCCACTTCCTGGCACCCCCCACTTCCTGGCACCCCAAAAGTGAAGTTATTCCCACCATGCCCTTCGACTTTAATTAATCACTGCCTTCTTCTAGATGCCACTATA
>PUHP01001193.1:589-14698 GCA_006783085.1 Colletotrichum shisoi | reverse complement strand
CTTATTAAGTAGCTTTATACTATTAGTAATAGTATTAGTTTAGCCTAGAGATCTAATCTTAGTAATAGTAAGTCCTCCTATAAATTATAATAATTATTTGTAATAACTATTTTTAGTTTACTAAATCCGCCATAAGGCATATAAGGCTAATAGAATCTCTAGCTAGATTACTTACCTCTTAAAGAAGCGCGTTATCTACGGTAAGAAGGCTAATACTAGCTAGTAGGAGTCTTCTCCCTAGGGTAGACTCCCTAATAAGATCTAAGAGTGTTAAAGTATATATATTCTATATCTTTACTATATCTCTAGATGCTAATAAGATGTTTCTAGGATATATACTTAATTTATAATAGATGTTATATGGATGCCTTAGAAGGGGCTTTAGGATAGTTTAGATATAGGGTAGATAGTACTTTAAGGAAGTGTTAATAGCTATAATCTAAAGTTAAGTATCTATTATTTTTAGCTTAAAATTCTAGTATACTTTGTAATAAAATTATGCGTAACCTAAAATACCTATATTAGCCTTGGCGTATAGGTATAGGGAATTCTTTAACCTATACCTAAAAAAAAAAATACCTAAATACCTAAACACCTAAATACCTATACCTATGGGTTAGAAAAATACCTAACCTAAATCTATAGGTACCTATGGGTCCCTATGGGTCGGGTATTTTTATGTCTAGGAGCGGTCGGCATGGCATTGAGCTCCAGGATGCCCAGGTGAACACAGACGTCGCGACCCTGTTCTTGGTATCCGTCTTGCTCCCCACCATCGGCGGCAGGTCGTTCGTGCAGCACCCCAAGATGGCGGAGGAGCTTTCCAAGATGGATCCTCATCGGATGTCCGATCCCATCAGACGGTTCGCCACCGACGTGTACAAGACTAAAGACGGCCGGTGGTATCAGTTGCACGGATCCATGAACGCCGAGCCCACGATGAGGATGATGGGTGTCAGCGATGTCGACGTGAGCCCCGAAGAGGCCATCGAAATCTACGCGGACAAGGTCGCTCAGTGGGATGCCGAGGAAATCGAACGGGCCGCCAACGAGCAGCACAAGCAGGCCGGTGTGATCTGCTACACGCCAGACGAGTTCTTCAGCAGCGAGCATGGCAGGATCATGTCAAAGGAGCCCTTGTGGAGCGCGGCCAGAGTCCCGGCACCGCGAAAGGAGTGGCCACGGACAAATGACCACGCTGGTTTGGTTTCAAGCCTCTCGCCGGCATCAGGATCATCGACTTTTCTCGCATCATCGCGGCTCCGGCGGTCTCCATGCTCCTAAACCTCCTCGGGGCCGATGTCCTCCGGGTGTCCTGCGACGAGCTGCCCGAGTACGCCCCAACAATAGTGGACCTCCAGACCGGAAAGAGGGA
This sequence comes from Colletotrichum shisoi, assembly GCA_006783085.1. NCBI lineage: Eukaryota > Fungi > Ascomycota > Sordariomycetes > Glomerellales > Glomerellaceae > Colletotrichum > Colletotrichum shisoi. The sequence continues at coordinate 13,323 of PUHP01001193.1, read as the reverse complement.
CGCCAACCTCGACCTGAAAACCGACGAGGGAAGAAGCGCGTTTGCGGGGCTGGTGAAGGGCGACCGACATTCTTGTGGACGGGTACCGCCCTCGTGTCTTGAAGAGACTCGGATTCGACTGTGCCGCGCTGCGCAAGCTCGGCCCCAGTCTCATCTACATGCGGGAGAACTGCTACGGCTTCAAGGGCCCGCTCGCCCATCGGTCTGGGTGGCAACAGATCAGCGATTGCTTGGTAGGCTTGTCCCACCTGCAGGGCAAGTTCCTCGGGCTCAACGAGGCTGTCGTGCCACTGCTTCGTAAGCAATATGTCTTCCTTGAGCCAGGGGCTGCTTTGGAAAGTTCTGACCAACCCCCTTAGCCAACTCGGACTACCAAACCGGACTAGTGGGCGCTGCGGCTGCTGTTCAAGCCCTGCTGGCGCGAACAAAGGAGGATGTTACTTTTGACATCGACATCAGCCTGACCCAGTAGTAGTACAGCATCTGGTACTATCAGCTCGGACTGTACTCTGAAGACCAGCAACGGGAGCTACGGGCGAGGGGCCCTCTGTTCCTCCCACGTCATCACGATGACATGAACGCGCTTGTTGGGAAAACGCACACGTCCTGGCAGAAGGTTCGTCCGGATCTCTTCGCTCATCCGGAGCACTTCTGGGACATGTCCGGGAAAGAGTACGGGCTTGATCACGACATCAAAGTTCTGGCACCGGCATTCCTATTTTCATCAACCACCCTCGCATGGGAGGTGCCGACTGGAAGGAGAGGACGATCAAGGCCTGAATGGGTGTCTTAGCACTCTGATATCGGTAACGCTTTGGTAACAGGTTCATCCAAAACAGATCGAAGCTGTTGTCGCCTAGAGAATATTCAAACTCCCTGTGCGTCATTGTTTGATCCCATGCAATGCTGTTGGTGACATCGCCGATCGGAGTCTCTGGGTTTGTGATCAACTCTGGTTCCGACTCAGACCTGAAGGGAGAGGCCGCTCCCGGCGTCGTCTGCAGAGAGTTTCTGAGGCCGTACGCTCGGCTTCCCGGGCCGGCTTCATGTCGGCTCGAGACCGTGACGGAGCGTCCGAGGTCACGATCAAGGCTCTCCAGTGACATGATGCCATGTGGTCTCGCAGCCTTCCCAGAAGCATTGTAGACGCTCTGGCACGCTGCGGTGACAGGTCTCAGGTATGACTCGGGTTCCTCATGGCCAAGCGAGATGGAGATGTCGGACACCGTCGGAGATGAGGCTCGGGTCATTAGCTGCGCCGAGGAAGTCCGGTCGACGCAGAGCGTGCAGGGACAGAACGATGATGGCCGTCACGTTGATGGGAATCACGTCCCTGCAGTGTAATGTTGTTAGCACTGCCCTGTTGCCGAGTTCAAAAAATGAGAGTATTTGCCAGTCAGCGTATGCAACCTGCCATAGGAACACTTTGCCAGGTGTCTGGGACGAGGGGCCCAATCTTCAATATGGACCTTGCAGCCTGTAGTGAGTGCTCAGTGGATTCGGAGGAGAAAGCATAGGGGCTTCCCGAGTTGCTGGACCTCCAGTCTATGTCGCTTTGGGCCCTGTGAACCAGGATGACGGTGTGATAGTACGTGTAATCAAGGCGCAGGATCGCAGCGTGCCTCGATAGTCCCGGGCAGCCTTCGAGGTCCAGGCCGAACGAAAATGTTTCCCGCCAGTCGGACAGTCCTGCAGGTCTCGATTAAGAATTCTGGTCGCTTCCCTGACAGCCTCTGTTTGAAGCGCTTCGCTCAAGTACATCTCAGAGTACAGCTTGGCTTGAATGACGGCGAGTCGGGTGCCAGCAAAGAAATGCATTGAAAGATGCAGTCTAGGGGCTGATATTGCTGAAATCCGGCTGTAACTGCGGATCAGGCAGATCCACATCAAAGTCGCCAAAGTCTTGTGCGGGAGGCCTGCCCGTACGAAGGCTCAGCTCCCTGTCCATGGAAAAGGCTGGTCGAAACACGTTGATTCGAGTCACCCGTTGTATAGGACTCAAGGAGGCGCCGTAGTTCTTTCTGTAGAGTCCGATGGAGTGGGCTGGACGGATGGCGTTTGCCACCAGCATGAAGCTGGGTTGTGGATTGGGGGTTCCCAGGAAGAACCAGGCGAGGATTAGAAGGGCCTGGACTGAGATGAGTTGCGTGGCTCTCGGGAGGATGTCAAGGACAGTATCTAGGCCGTTTGCCGCGTAACCCCACATCCGCTCCCTCTGCGCCGACTTGCCTTCTTCCACGCGTTGTCGATGGGAGATTGCGAGGACGGCGTTGAATGCAGTCCACCGAGCCGGGCTTCGCCCGGATTTTCCCGAGTACTGTTGCCCCAGAAGAGCGATAAAGGCCGGTGGGTGGAATAGAGGCAGTGCCATGTGCTCCTGGTCAAAGAATGCATTCACCAATGACAAAGCTTCAGTCCAAGGTGGGAGGGGACAGTGTGCCCTCCGCTCGAAGACGGTCTGCAATCTGGGATGAGTCCAAAGAGACCAGGGCCCAGTCTCCGAGTCTGGCCTTCCAGTCTTCTCACGGGTGGCTGGAAGTTCTGCTGGAAGTTCTTCTGGAAGAGTCTGGGTTCGAAGCAACGAAATCGCCGAAGAAGATTCTGAGTCGTATCAACATTGGACGTTGGAAGCCTGAGAGGCTGAGCTGCTTTCTTGATCGAGCAAGCTTAAGACGGCGCATACCGAAATACCGCAAATCCCGACCAGCCCCCATCAATGAGTCCCGCGCTGTTTGGTCTTGGTTGAGTTGCACAAGCTAGTGAATATGAATCATGACGCCTCTGTGCAAGACATACCCGAATTCGATGGGTCTTGGAAAGGCGTTGCTTCAGACAGAGAAACACTTGCTCAGGCTTTGTGACCGCGAGATGGAACTCTGGCCGGCTGAGGGAGTGGTGCCATGATGCGGTATTCTCGGAGATGAGCCCGAGGCAGCAATTTGGCAAGCTTGTTGGCGGGCTCGTCGACGTTGCGTTGGCTTGCTGACATCGGCGTAGTTAAGTTGCAGGACGCCCGCGGGTTCAGAAACTTGCCGCAGACACAGGCCTGGTGTCGTCACATTCCAATTTCTTGGCGCGACATAGATCTCGCATGCCTGCTCGATTCCGTTAGGTTCCGTACATCAGGGAACTTTTCCACAAGTTCTGCGGACACTTGCCTTTGCAAGCCGTCGTCTTCTGTCCCCCGACGAAACTGTGTCCGGCATGGCTTTTGGCATGTTAAATCGAGGCGACTTGATCACCTTATTGAGCCCTGCTGCAGCCTTAGTCATCCAATGCTCGGGCGGGGTGTGAACAGAGCCTCTAGGCACTTTACCTTAGGTACCTACTCCTGACCATGTGCCCAAGCTATCTCAGTCGCGGCAAGGCCTCAGACCCACACAGTGTGCAGAGTAGTAGCTAATAAGGGCCTAGCATAGCGTCCTGAATGTACAGTACTTCTCCTTGCAGCTATATTTGCCTAGTTCGAAAGGTAGCTAATAATCTAGCCTTTAATAGCTTTAGTAGTATTGCTATGTAAAATAGAGGGGGAAATACTACTGCGCTGAGATTTGTACTGTGGGGTAAAAAGCGGACCTGAGGCCTCGCCGCGACTGATGGGATAGGTAGTAGGGACAGGGAGGGGAGTTTACCCCCTAACAACAGATCAAGATCAAGAAAAAGAACAACAACACCCAGCAATCAACACTTTCTTTTTATCGCCGCGACATGAACAAATCGACGCGCACCCAGTTGGCAGGCTGAAGTCGTCTTGCCGTGCTGCGGGCTGCGCGACTTTCGGAAATGGATTTCCGGCCGGTCTGTGCGTCAGTCTGTGTTTGTGTTGTTGTTATTGAATTGCAGGGTGCATCGTGCTCCGTGCTCCGGAGACCCTTCCAAACTGTTGAAGGCTTCATCCTACCTGACCTACCTACCTACCTTAGAGAAGAAGCCCTACAGAGGCGTTAAGTTGAAGGATGCTACAGTGGTCCCTGGAAAACGGATTTTCATTAGAAGGACTAGCTTAGCCGGCCGCTCGGCGGAAGGGGAAGGGGACTGCTGCGGGCTTCGTCCCGGGCATTCGGCCTCGTGGTGGCCCCACCCGGTGGCTTCGTTAGCAGCTGGATCCCCGTGTGGGCGGGGTGCGTGCCCACTGGATCCATCTCCTTGAGTCCGTCCCTGTTCTCGCAGTTTCTGACCCCGCAACTCTCATGGCAACAGGTGGTTCGATGAAGCCAAGCACAATGACAATCTCCTGCAAGACTGGCAGCTGCAAGGCCAGCTTTTGCTGAATCCGATGAGACAGACCCCTCAGCAATACGATCGCTGGGGCCTCCTCGACGGACGCCACGCCGACACGAGTCCTTGGTTTTATTAGTGGACAACGCTCATTTAAACAGGATACCCCAGTCAAAAAGTCGCCTATTCCAACGAGCTCTACCTCCACGGCTCGAAACTTGAAGCCATTGCCTGCAGTATGGGGCATTATCAAGAGTGTGTTTAACAAACCTGATCAGCACCAAGTCATTCCTCATCTTTTTGGTCGGCGTGTCGATGTACTTGGCAGTCAGGGTGAAAGTTTTGGTACGCAAGTAAGCAACAGAACGATTTGACCAAGGACACAAATGCCGAGTCAATCAATCACATCCGTGTTACCGGCCATGAGCTCGGGCTTCACGATCTTGTTGTCCAACGTGCAAAAAAAGAAGAAGAAGAAAAAGGTATCCAAGCGCTTGTTATGCTACACCTCGCACTCCTAGCGTCGTCTCTTAAATACTTTCCCACGTGTTCTTTTCACCATCCAGCTCGCTTCCCTTGAATCTTTTGCTGCATCACGCTCCCTCTCGACGCAGAAGAGGAAATGGCCGTCGAGTCTTCTCCGGCCATCTGCCGGTCGCAGCACGCCAATCCCGACGCAGAACGTACTGCTGCTGTCGCAATTGAGAAGCCCTTGACAGGCGACTGGGCCGCGGTGCAACGGTCCTCAATCAAGCTGCCGCATCATGAGGACCCTGTCGAGCGTACCGTCCTGGGCATTGTCGAGCTCTTCAAACGCATGAAGGGCCTCGAGAGCCTATATCCCGATCCCGTCAACGGAGCCATCTTCAACCAGCTTTTCGACCTGGTCACAACCTCCAAGACCACCAAGGCGCAAGATGAAAAGGCGAGCTGACGACACCCTCCCCCGCTATCCATCCCCGAGGACCACCCTGCTGATCGTTGGTCCTGTAGGTCATGACCGACGCACGTGTGACTGCCGTCATCCCGGAGCTCCGCCAGATTTGGGGTGAAGGCGAGTATCTCCTTGAGCTCGAGTTCGCGCGTAAAGTCATCAACGGAGACTCAAGGGCAGAGTCCCAGCAGCTGTTCGAGTCGTTTCCCTACTTGGAACAATACTATCAGTTGACGCGCATGTGAGTAAAATACACATACACACACACACACACACCAGCGCTTTATCTCTTTGCCGCTCTCCATTTCCCTCTCGCCTTTCCCTATCTATTATCTTATTCTCAAAGGACTGATTAGTAACCACCACGCAGGGAAGCCAACACACTCGACACGGCCGTCGGTGAGACCCAGCTCTCACGCCCTCGCAAGATCGCCTTCCTCGGCTCGGGCCCCATGCCTTTCACAGCGCTCTGCATGCGGTCGAAGCTGGGCGACGACGTGGAGATCATCAATATCGACCGCAGCGAAGAAGCCATCCGGCATGGGACCCTGGTTGCCTGCCGCCTGGGCGACAACATGCGCTTCGTCAAGGCCGACGTCGCCTCGGTGCCTGACGACCTGCGGGACTGTGACGTGGTGCATTTTGCGGCCCTTGTTGGCGACGAGGAGCAGAAGCTCGACCTGCTGATCGGCGTCGCAAAGGCCATGAAAAAGGGCGCCCTCATCATGCTGCGGAGCACCGACAGCCTGAGGCAGTGCCTGTACCCCAAGATAGATACGGACAACTGGGATGTTCTAAGCGTCTTGACCCCGGTTGTTGCGACGAGGTACTTTGGGAAGTCGACAAGCTTGACTAGCATTGTTCTGAGCGTCGACTGAGGAAAGCCTTGTGTTGTCTCTTGTCCAAAACAAATGGGGAATAATAATAGGATGATGCCGTTTCTACCGTTTCTAGCTTCTCCCGGCTTAGCTGGTGTTGATGTCCATAGCGGCCGTCGTGTGTCCGTCGCCCCAAAATTTGACGGAGCTCCGGGATGACGGCACTCACACGTGCTGACGGGAACCAGCAAGGCTGGGTGCATCCCAACGGGCGTCCCGTTCTCGAAGGGGGCTTTCCTTACTCCCCGCGAAAGACACGTCTGAGCCGAATCCCGGGTCTTCTAGTGCATTTCGAGACCTGTGAGATGGTACGCTGGGACACAAAGCGTTCAGAAGCTCCCAACTAGTAGGTGGTTAGCTCAAGCGCCCATGTCAGTTCGCGCTATCCGCCTGTTTCACAGCGTCTGCGGGGAGAGCGCCCAAAAGCCGCCTAGAGCCGGATGCATATGCGACCTCAGCCCTTAGTCGAATGAGTGAGTGCCAGCTCGGTTTCCCGTCCGACCGAGATTAGTTTCAGCTGCGAGTCTGCGCTACGCAGAACCCAGCAGCTCTTCGATTCCAACTTTTTCTGCTTGACCTTTTCATTTTTAAATTCCTGACAGGAAATGTTCTGGTGAAACAGGGTCACAAGCAGATTCTCCGTAGAGATGACAACGGCATCTTGACCCATTCCACTCGATACCCAGATCATCCATTCCTTTCTGCTAGCCGGTAGTTGTTCTCGAATATGACTGGTTTGGAGCGTGGTGTTTACATCATAGTAACATAAAACAGCATGGTTTGTCTGACTCAATCAAATGTGAACCTTATTGAGTATTCTTTACCTCTTCATGTCTGTGCTAGAACAACTCTGTCATACTTGAGGACCTCATTCTCCTGAAAGACCCGGCTCCAAGCTCGACATGATACAGTCAAGCTTGGCCAAAGTGTTGATTCGCGGGGGGTAAACATCAAGAGAGAAGTTTGCCGCCTCGGCGAAATGGATGCAGAAAATCCCTTCCGCCGATGCGGGCTCCATGTCTCGCTGTTCGTTGTCTCCAATGTAGGCCATCTCGGCGGGCGTGATTCCGAGGTGCTGCAGGACCTTTGGAAACAAGCCGTCAACTTTTGACAACTTGAAGGAATTCGTCGTTACCAAAGCATCGACCTGCTCGGCAATGCCCAGATGGCGTATCGTTCGTTCCTGCGCATCCTGAGGACCTTCTGTGATGATGACGATTTTCTTCCCCAGCCTCTTCAACGTTGCTAAAAGACCGATGGCCCCGCATTTGAGTTGAAGAGCATCCTTCAATGTTTTTTCGTAAATTTCCAGAAGGCTTGCGAGAAACGTCGGAGTAGCTGTCTGAGAGATTCGTTCCAACAAAAGGGTAAACCTCTCTCTCCTGTACTCGAATGACGTCTTCCCGTCCGAAAAGGCATTTGACGTCTTGGTTCGAAGAATACAGGAGTACTCTTTCTTCAAAACTTCCATAGACGTTCCGTAGTTCTGCGATAGCACTTCTAGTGCTTCGTTTGTTGCCGTTGAAGATGCGAGGCGAAACTCGTGAAGAGTGTCGTCAAGATCGAAGCCGAACCATGTTTTTCCAGACAAGGTAGCCCGAAGTTGGTCTACTTTGTCCCGCCAACAGTCGAGATATGAGCGGCACAAGGTGCGTTCAATCTTTTCCTTCTCTTCCAGTGTCAGGAGACCATGGTATTTCACTTCCTGTATGATTGACGAAGTCGCTTCGACTGTCGTCAGGATACCGGCTGGTTCAGTTTCGCAATTGGCTTTCGTCTCCTGTTCGGACTTGAAGAAGCTTGATCCAAAAGGCTTAGTGAATTGAAGCATTGCGTCTGAGAACGGTATACCCCATCGGTCACAGATTCGCTGAAGTTCCTTCCGAGGGTCGTAGACGAGTTGTTCGTACAGTGGACAGGAAATGTTCCTCGAAGCCGACCGATTTATCATGCCGAAAACGTTGACATAGCAGGCAATAAATCTCTGGACGTCTTTCCACCGTATTTTCTTCCAGCTGTCAAACACGCGTATGGGATCGCGTATAAGGAAAACCGGCCGTATGAGATCAAATGCAGAGGCGCTGGGGAGCAAGTCGTAGGAACACTCGCCATTTGTCGTATCGTGGCCGAGTTCTTCTCTGGAGATGAGAAACCTCTTTCCAGCATCGAGCGCCAATTGATATACATCATGCTGGGCAGGAGTCTGAAAGATTGCGCGGTTGGGTGTATCTTGACCCCCTGGGCTTGCGTGGTCCATGGGCATCAACCGACTAGTGACACCACACTCGGGATTTTCAGCAAAGATTCTCATGAGGACCGCGGACCCACTGCGTGGACAGGCAACAAACAATCGAATGATGAGGTCTGGAGGCTTTTCGATGTTGGTTGAAGGCATTGTGTTGGCTCAGTGAATGATGTTTCAGGGGTAAGTAAGAAATGAGCCTCGCAAAACAAAAGTGAAATTCATCTGTCACTGCCGAGGAAAGGGACTTGATTTATACTTTGCAGCTTCTCACCAATGATCTCCATGACTAGCAGGGAAAAGACGCAATGTTAGTCCATGACATGTGGCCGATGTCGCTGGACCCACCTACTGTAACCCAACTGCACTTTTTCACCACACCCAATGTAACATTACTTAAACAGACCACGCCAAAGGGACGTAGCTATGGTTTACACTAGAGCGTCTCGACAATGTCACTTCTTGCAAGGCCCAGTTTCGCTGGTTGGACTCTGCTAGCTCTACTACGTCTTAGTAAAAGTTGGCAATGAGCGAGCAGACATACAAGTCTTGAGAGCCTTCCACCTGTAGCTGCACGCATGGCCGAGGCGGCTGATTGGATAAAAAGCCGTCGAGCGATGGTTTTGCTGACGCTGCGCTGATGATGCGCTATTCCGCACTGAACAAAAGTTTTCCATCTCAATTGACTTGTACTTCAAGTCAGTCAGTCTTGACATCCTAGAGGATGCGCAGTGTGTCGATGCAGATGTCGTCTATTCCAAGACCATCAGTGAGCGAAGTGCATCTTTGAACTTCCGGAGAAAACGATTGAAAATTAAAGACGTTGTTGGAGGTGGGGAAGATTTCTGTAATAGAGAGAGGATGTTTGCTGCTTTTTTCTGTCTGCCCCTCTCTTTAAAAGCCTGCGTTCACTCTTCAGCCTCCTTGCGCCGAATACAGACAAGATTCCAGGTAAGCAAGCGTCTTCAGTACTTCAGTTGAAACGCAACTTTTGAAGGCTCAAGAGTAAATCCAAAAAGTTGGCGTCTCCATTATGCATTTTCAATCACCCCAATGGAGGATGAATCTTTATTTGGGAAACCAGCTTCCAGCTGTACTGACTGCATTAATTCACATGGACTATACTGATGTAGCCCGACATCCACTTACCTAGACCAAACAAGTAGATGTCAAGGCAAAACACTGGCTGGATCTCGAGGCATAAGAGCAAGAGTTCAAATCTCTTCATGTGGCACAGTACATACTCCCAGCGAGTGGGCTGCTAGGCTGTTGGACTGAATGGAAGGCCACGGCAGCGCGGAGTGGCTTTACGCGACGCTAGGCTAACGTGCTAGAGTAGACTGCTGGCCCATATGACTGGTGCGTGTAGGGACACAGGAAAGCAAGTGAAGCAAAAGGCACGTGTAATCAAGTATGTCTCTTCATTGTTGAACCTCCCTTAGGAATGTTCACTGTGTCTGAGGACGATGTATCTTGTGGATAAATGGATCTACACCTGCTGGCAGCTGAAGTTTGTCGCCCACACTCGGGGCACGTGACAATATGCCAATCCAAGTATTGATCTAATTCCCAATCCGCGACCAAAGTTGAGCTTGATAGACTGACTCATCTAGCAATCACAGACGCCAAATCTGATGTTGGTAGGAGTAAGGAGATAGACCTAATGAATAAATTAGTCTTGAGAACAAGACAACTCAAGTGGAAGCTTACCCGTGAGATTAAAGTACGTGGGCCTAAGCGCTTATTTAGGGCAGCCAGTACCAAGACCAGTAGTCCAGGTGCAGCAATCGGCTTTGCAGGTCTCCAAATGCTTTTCGGGGCAGATGCTTCCTATCGGTGTGCTCATGAAATCGCCTTGATTCTCTTTGGCGTCTTGGGTTCGATAGCAGCAATCCTCGAAGGTCCTCTTGTTAAAGTTGCACCAAGCTGAAGCTTCACCGAGGAGGCTCAGAGCAACAATGGCGACCGAAATGATGGATTGAGAACGCATGTTGATGTTGAGATTGGCAAGGTCGGACGGAGTTGTACCTGAAAAGGGCTTGAGTGAGAGTGGAAAAATGAGTGAATGATGAGTCGATAGTGGTTGCTGAAGGTTGTGGCGGTAAAAGAGAATCCCATCAACGGGAAATCGTGTGGTTTTATACTTTGAAGCAATAGGAGATGTGTGTCAATGTTCGTACACGATGGCAGTTGTCGGCATTGAACCTGCGACCTTCGGAGGCTGGCCAAGGCGCAACTGGCCCACCGGCCGGCCGGACAGCCAAAGTGGGTGAACAGGCGCTTGTCTTCGAGGGCAGCTAGCAGGCCAACCTGCGAATAATCGAAACAACAGCAATACCACCAATAATGTCTCAGATTAACAAGCAAGGTGTTACAGCAGACACTAACTGCTGGTAATTTTGTGGTTAACAGGGTGCCCATAGAGGTCAAGCGTCTCAGATTGACAATGGCAGAAGTCCAAGCCCACTGCTCGGAACTAAGCCCGCGGTAGAGACCCCCTCCGTTGCCGCCGAGCGACCAGCCAAGCCAGCCAGTAAGTCTAATTCAACACATAGGATTGCAGATTGGAGCACTTTGCGCAGCACCCCTCACAACCGGTCCTAGGAGTAAAATGTTCTAGTCATGTAATCTTTCACTTTTGTCATGTTACCCCTAGCCCGTTCGGGTCCGTCCGGACCAGGACGGGTTATCCCGGCCCCCATCGGGGCTTTGCTGCCACATCACTGTTTCATTCGACTCATTATACCTTCTGTCGCAAGGCGCATATTGTTAGATTGGCAAGGGTAACCGTGATAGGTCAATTGTGCGTATATTGAGTGTTGTGAAGTGATGTATGTGTGTAACTATTCTTGTGTGCTGCAGCCGCACCCTACTGCCTAACTAGGCCTTTAGCAGCCCTTTTTTTAAGTACCTAAGGCTACTATAAAGCCTACTACCTAGGATAAAGCCTATAGCAGGCCCTTTGTTACTACTAAGTAGCCCAGTATACTAGCTGATATCTCCTATCTCTAATACCCTCTATAATACCCTTTCTATATATTATACCCTTTTATCTAATATACCCCCTTAAGAAAAGACGTCTTAATAGCCTTTATAATCTACAGCTATAAAGAGTAAAATTCTCTTTACTTTATTATACCTTAAGTATATAAGAAGGTATTTCCTATAACGTTCTTTACTAGTTAGTAGTATATATTAGTTAGTAATATACTTTTTCTAAGACAAACTTTATTCCTAGCTACTTAAACATTTAATATATAATATCTTAATAACTATAATACTAATTTATACCTAAAAAGGTAAGGTGTTCTTACTATTAACGTAGTTTAGTTAATATATACTATAGACTAGAAGTTTAGTATATAATATACTACAAAGATATATAGTATTCCTAAAAGTACTTTACGCTATAGAATAAATAATTAACTATACTATAACTCTATTTAGCTTTAATAATATAAACTTAATTTAACTAAAGAGAAAATACTTCTTTAATATATTATTAAGTAGGATTCCAGAGGATTTCCTTTATAACTTACTAGTATAGAAAATATAGTAAATATTTTACTATAGATGTAAAATAAGACACGTCTTAGAAAGTATTAAGCTGAGAGGTTTACTAACTTATAGCTAACTTTAAAAACTAAATCTAATTATTTATATAATTATTAAATGGTACTGTAAGAGGATTTAGAGGTTATTTTTAGGTGGTTTATATTATTAGATAATATAACAGCTAAATATAGTATTAACCATAAGAATCTATATAACTTTAATAAGACTAGCTTTATAATAGGTATTATTACTAGTTTAATAGTTATTATATATACTAATAAATATAAAGAAGTAAAATCTATTTAGCCTAGTAACTCTAAATAGGCTATAGTTATTAAGCTAGGTTTATTAAAGTTATATAGATCCTTATAGTTAATACCATATTTAGCTATTATATTACCTAATAATACAAACTACCTAGAAATAACCTCTACATCCTCTTAAAATACCCTTTAATAATTATATAGATAATTAAATTTAGTTTTTAAAGTTAGCTATAAGTTAATAAACCTTTTAGCCTAATGGTTCCTAATAGGTATTGTATTCTACATCTATAATAAAAGATTTACTATATTTTCTATACTAGTAAGTTATGGAGGAAATCCTTTAGAATCCTACTTAGCAATGTATTAGAGAAGTGTTTTCGTTTTAATTAGATTAAGTTTATATTATCAGGGCTAGATACTGTTGTAGCGTAGTTAATTGTTTATTCTATAGCGTAGGGTACTTTTAGGGATACTATATATCTTTACAGCGCGTTATATCCTAAACTTCTAGCTTAGAGCACGCGTTAATTAGATTACCTTAATAGTAAGAATAGTCTTATCTTCTTAGGTATAAATTAGTATTATAGTTATTAGGATATTACGCGCTAAAGTTTTAAGTAGCTAGGAATAAAGCGCGTCTT
>PUHP01001192.1:1853-14156 GCA_006783085.1 Colletotrichum shisoi | reverse complement strand
TTATCTAGTTAAGTACTATATAAAGGCTTTTAACTTAATAAGTATATAATAAAGCTTTTATACTATAAAACTTAATAGTAATATTTTAGTCTTTTATAATACTTAATTATAAGATTATAAGTCTCTTAGGCTTATTAAAAGGATATAGTAGTCTCTTAGGAGGAGGAGTTATACCTTTAGTAGTAGAAGGAGTAGAGTATACCTTATCCTAAGCGCTTTTATAATTATAGTATATCTAAAGGTTAAATTTACACTACTATTTAGTAGTAGCCTAGTTTTTAGCTACTAGGTCTTTAATTATTAAGATCCCTTTCTTAGTTAGGGATTCTAATAGTATATTTTTAAGGTTAAGGTTAATAAGTAACTAAATACCTAACCCTTAGTATTAGGATTTTAGTACTTAGTACTAGGTTAGCTAGTTATATTAACTAGTTAGTTTAACTATAGTAAATAGTATAGTAATTTAATTTAATATATTAGTAAATAGAAGACTAGTTAAGATATACTCTTTATAAAAGAGTATTATTTAATAATTAACATTAACTATATAATAGTAAGTAAAAGTAAGCTTATAACTATTATAAGTTAGAGTATATAGTAAGGTATAGGAGAATATAGGAGAAAGATGCTTAATTCTAGAAATAAGGAAGGGAACAAAATGCTACTAGTCATATACATATAGGCACGTAGAGGAGCCCGTGACAGGACTGATTTAGGGAGCTTCTGATGTACGAGGATATTCCTGTGACAATCTGGCCAGAAGCCGATCAAGGCCACATCTTATTCCTCCCGTGTCAACCAAAGAGGTTATTCCCAACTTTCTGAAAGTCATGGCTCACCTGAACTATAGTATATATGTTGTTCATTGGGGTGCTACAGTAGACAGTGGCTGCTGGTCGGGTATGTAAGAAAAAAGGATGATTTCTTCTCTGGAGAGTCAGCCCGTCAGTTGAGGCCGGTAAAGGTCAAGCGCCGGCACCCGAGGCCGGCCGACGGCCGACTGCAGGAAACGTGTGCCGTAATCACCGGGCATGGCTTTGAGAGATGACTAGACCAGAACACCGGCAACTCGTGGCTCAGTAGTACATGTAGTGTTGCTCACGCCTTCTAGACAATACGGACCTCCAGCCCAGGTTGACCCGTCACGATCCAACTCCCGGGAATAGCCCCAACACCCACCCGTTCGTACGCAGCACCAGCTTCGCCATGCGGCATTGGAGCAACAACGAGCACGTAGGACTCGGCCGCCACCTCCGACTTACGCCTCCCGACCACGACGCACTTGAGCGCCACATCCCGCGGCCTCTCGCCTCCGTCGTAGACGATACGTCCGTCGTCACGATCAAGTTCAACAAAGTCTCTCGCCACGCCAAAGAGCTCGGCCTGGCCGCCGTCGGAGCTGGTGGAAAGCCAGGACCTGCCCGATCCGTTACGCGGGGGTAAGTACCAGGGCGATCTGATGTCGTCCGTCTCCCAGAGCACGGCATCGAACGGCAGGTCCATGAAGGTGATGGAGCCTTTGTACGCCATCCAAGACCACGAAGGCACGCGGAACGAGCGGAGCGGCCGCTGCTGCTGCTGCTGCTGCTGCTGACGGTGCGTAGGCGCGAAGTCGATTTTCTCCAAGGCCGTCTGCAAGTCGTCCGGGTCTCGCCGCCACAGCAGGCCCCGTCCGAAGTAGCGCTCGAAGACACCGTACCCCCCCTCCGTGTCGAAGGCGCGGACGAGACGCTGCTCCAGCCCGGCGATGGCGATGGGCCTGTCGCGGATGTCGGAGAACTGCAGCCGCGAGTAGCGCGTGTACAGAGACTCGTACAACCGGATCTGGCCGCCCTTGGAAGAACCGGTGGCCACGTTGGGGAATCTGGCGTCGCCTAGGAACGCCGCCTGGCTGCTAGGAAAGGGGTCAGTTGTGTATGAACCTTGGTTGGTCCGTACGGCCAAGAGCACACTTGGGGTTTCGGCTTGCTCACTTCTTCATCCTTGTCAGTGTCTCGCAACGGATGCCCTCGCCGCACTCCCAGTATACCTGACGGCTGGTGAAGTATATGGTCCGCCGCGCGAGGGCGCGCTCTTGCAAGACCCAGCCCCTTTTGCTCAACGCGCCCTCCACCACGTCGCGCTGGAAGTCGTCGATGGTCTCGCGGATATAGAACGGACTCTCCGAGGGCCTCGCGATCACGACTACCGTCCGGTCCGGCCTCCGCTTCAGAAAGCCATCCGACGTTCCGGTGGCGCTGTTTGCGGCGATGACGCAAAGGGCGGAGCTGAAGACCGTCTCCATGTGCTGGGCCTCGTCCTCGAAATCGCCGTCCTCGCCCTGCACGATACACAGGGAGTCTATCCAAAGGTAGCGAACGTTGAGCTCCCGCGTGACCCGGATGGCGTCCTTGAAGGTGGCCGGGAGGCTGTCATCAGAGATCCGGCTCATGTGGTCGTGGATGTTGTCCCGGGTGGTACAAAAGTGTTGGTGGAGAGCTCTGTCGCCCCATGGGTGTGACAGGGCGATGTATTCGAATCCGATGGGCTTACTGGGATCTTCGACTTGCCGGGAGGATCCCGTCTCGAGCAACCGTACCGTCTCCCAGCCCTTTGGGCCGACGTCGATGAGTCTGGTTGGCGTCCTCGCAGGGTACGATCCAGGGTTGTTGTCGGAGCAGCACCTAGGGTGGTTCTTATCGCAGTCTTGGAGCCATTGGCGAAGGATCTCAACGTGTGTAGGGCCGCCGATGTCGGGCAGCTTGGGGAACCCGATTTGGATGTCTTTGGGCGGATTGGAAAGGCCACCCGAGTCTGGAACGGGTTGGCAAGTCAGTAACATGTAATTGTGTAGTTTTGCATGAAGATGGGTCGCAACCTGACCTGGGACAGGAAGATGAATACCGTTCAAGTTGGTCCTGCAGATGGACAGGGCTGGTGCTTCTGAGCCCCGTATGGCGAGGACGGATCCGACACGACGAAACTCGACGGACTCCGTGGTGCCAAGACGCCGCCAGGAATCGTGAAGAAGGCGGCAAAGCTCGCAGATGTGCCCATTGGCCTCCAGAGCGGACAGAGTGTCGCGTATGGCAAAGCCAACGACCCAGAAGTCCAGTCGCTGACAACGATTGCACAGAATGGAGGCACGCTCCGCGGTGACACTGGAGGATCCGGCATGGTTCCCCTCGAGCTGTAGGTGGCGATCAAAGACTTGGCCAGCGAAGGCGTTGTCTTCCACGAATTCCCACACGTCATTCAACTGTTCACCTCTCTCAGTCCGGCTGCACACATGATGATTACTTGATATATGACGCCCACCTCCTAGCAAGTACAGAGACACCCGTGAGCGTCAGCAAAGAGTCAAAAACCTCGAGTTCAGTTTGTTCTTTTCATGTACTCACGTGCTACGCAACATCTTGGTGTCAGTAGAGCTGCCTCCCACACCTTTGGGACTGAAGCTTACCGTCTACATGTACATGCGTAGGACACGGAATGGTTAGCGAGCTCGGTACATGAGCATCAAGGGTTTCTCCTACATACTGTTACGAAGGTTGCTTGTGAGCAAGGTCTGAACAGGAGGACATCGTCGCTTGGAGGGTTGATTCAGCTTACGGTCTGAGGATCAATCGCATTTCCCCGCGTCAACATTGGCTTCAAGAAAGAGTTTGGTCGAGACAAAACGTACATTCTGAAGGACGCACTCTCTCATTAGGTTCTCTTTGGTCCGTGTGAGTGCGGGGCATGACATGGAGGGAGGGAGGGAGGGAGTGTAACTGACCCGCGGGTTCAGAAGCGGTGCTGGTGATGGCGCTCTAGATCGAGGCGGCACGGGGCGGTGCTCGAGTGGAAGCCCTTCGTTAGGTAGCAAATGGGTATTGCCGCTCCTGGGCGTTTCTCTGTTGTTTCCAAAGGGACGGGGAGGCAATGTGCGTGCTCGGATCGGATCTGCGAGTATGTAGCTGGTGCGCTTTTCAAGGGAGCGTCTGGCATTCTCCCGGATGTTACCTAGTTCTTCCCTCAACTTGGAGGAATCGCAGCGGCCCTGTGTTCTTCCTGGGCCTGGCAAGTCAACCACCAAAAGTCTGGTCTTCACCAGCCTGAGGAGGTCTCCGAGCACCGTCGGGTTGGCTTTGTTGCATTCGGGGTCGTTGTCCAGGATGTGCTTCATCCAGTGTGAGAAGACATCGCCGACTCTCGCCGTGCCACCGCGCCTGTTGGCGACGAAGTAGAGCGTCTCCAATGAATGGTCCTTGAAACGGTCCGACTCCTTGTAGAAGGCCAAGAGCGTGTCTCTGCCGTACAGGAGCCAGACGACGAACTCGAAGATGATGCAGCCCATCGACCAAATGTCGTACCGTCGCGACCTGGGCACGTTGCTTGAGATGATGACCTCGGGGGCCTCGTAGTGCTGCGTCGTAAACTTGGTGTTGGTCGGGTTGTCCCTGAGATGGGTGAAGAGCTGGTGCCGCTTCGCCAGTCCGAGGTCGGCGATCTTGAGGGTTCCGAGCCAGGTCGAGTTGCCGACCTTGAGGATGTTCTGAGGCTTCAAGTCGCCATGGCGCCAGTTCTCAGTGACCGGAGGGCTCTCGGAAGCGTCTAGACCGTCAACCTCGATGGCGGGTATGCCGGCCCTGGCGGGAGGGGCGAGGGTTCTGGCGCGGGCTCCCGCCTGCTGGATGAGACCTGTGCTTGTGCGAGTATTGGTGCCGTGTAGCGTACAAAGCGCGTCTGTCAGACCGTACAGCTGCTCGAGGACGGTGATGATACGGTCCCCGGTCAACTTGTGGTCTTTGGCGGTCGGCTCACTCAACCAGAGCTGTTCGAGGTTGCCTCCGTCGGCCCATTCAAACATGATGTAGTACTCCTGGCCCCGGCTGAAGGCAGCCATGCGTTGGATCAAGTGCTTGTGGCTGATCGATCCGAGCTTGTCGACTGTTGTCGCTTCCTCTTCCCAGGCGTTTCGGGCGTTCACCTTGGCCTCCGGGTCGTTTCTGAACTTCTTCACGGCAACGGGGACGACGCGGTCGCCAGGTGGGAGTTCCTGTGCATGTCAGATCGTCGTCGTAAGCGGGGTTAGCTTAATACCGGGGCGAGGCCATCGGGGGTGTGTAGGTTTCCTCGGAGGACTTACAAACCCAAAACCTTTCTGATGATCGACATGAAGCTTAGCCTTGAACACGTCGGCGAAGGCACCCCGTCCCCCGTCTTCAAAGCGCAAGAAGGGCAGCCTGAAGCCGGCCGGTAGTCTTCGTTTAGCCTCGCCCTTCTTGAAGACGGGGGCAACGAACCCCCACTGTTCTGTGCAGAAGTTTTTGAGCTTGCGCTCATTCCATACCGTGTCGTGAAATGCATCCAACGGCTCAGGATGGTAACATTGCTTGGCGGTGCCCCTGACCCGGCATTTCGACTTGTAGTCAGTGATGTCGAAGGGGAGCATATCATCGGTGAATCTGCATTGCTGGAGTCTCTCCATGATGGGGAGCAAGTCCGAGACCCTGGGATCCTCAAACGTCGACCAGATGGCCAAGAAAACCCTTGGAGCCTCGTCGTGGACGAAGTTGATCAGAGCTCGTGGAGCATTAAGCCCTAGGAACTCGGCAAAGCGCCGGTGTCTTGCAAGACGGCGAAGCTGGCCCTCGGGAAAGAATGCGCCCTGACCATTGCATTCCGCCGTGAATATCATCGATTCGTCGACCTCGGCATAGAGACTCATGGCGCCGACGCCTAGTCTGGCCGCGGATGGCTTGAATGTTGGAAATCCGAAGAAAAGATTTGACGCGGGCCACAAACAAGACATGGAGCTGGGAAGTAGAGCTGGAAATCAGGGCGCAGCAATAGCCGTGTTGTTAAACGGTCGATGGAGCAGCGGCACACCGGGACGTGGATCACTTACTTCTTCTCCGTCCACGGGGGTGGGACTGGGGGATGGTGGGATGTTCATGCTCATGCTCATGCACTTCCTGGCATGCATCTGATGGGCTGGCTACGCGGTCAGCTCTTTCGCGCCCCCCAAAGGAGACCACCTGCGTTGTCTACGGCTGAGACTTCAGACCGCAGGCTGCCGGTCATCGATGTTCCGCATCATGTAGGGCTAGGCATGCAGGCATGCCTATGACGAGAGAGGGTGCTTGACTGAGCGAGCTTGGCGTGAAGACCGCATTGGGCGACGAGTGAATCAAGGTGGTGGTCATCCGTGCATTGGATAAATCCAAAAGGCGAGTAATAACTGAGCATTGCTGCGCCTGCTTCTTGGTTGGTTGCCTTGTTGGCATTGCACCAGTAGTTGGCCTGGCATCTTATCATGCGGTCGTCAGACATGCAAGTGTCCAAAGATGAAGGTGGTGTCGTGATTGCAGTGGCTGCTGTCGTTCTGAATGCTTTAAGTTTAAGAGCTTCAGAGCCTTATCTTGCCCCCCCCCTCTTCTCCGACTGTGGGTGTGGGAAGTACATATCAAAGGAGGGGGTTAGTAGCAGGGCCGGTTGCTCGGTCTCTGGCCCCCTCTTCTTGGCCCGAGGGGGGCTGAAGTAAGTTCCCTGCAGAACGTGGCCTGGCAGAGACGCACACTCGAGATACTACTTGCTACAAGCTGACGGCGTAAGAGCTTACGGATTGTCCAACAGACAGCCACCCCCTCTCGCAAGTGACTGATGGGATGGTGAAGCAATACCGACACCACTTATATCCTGCGGTGCCTTGTCCAACCTTACATAGCCTCTGGTTTTCAGGCGAACCATACCCGGAGCCTCATCTTAGACGCCCTCCGAGAGGAGGGCCCGAGAGCATCTTCATCTAGCCTTTCCCCTGCCATGTTCCCAGGAAACCATGTTCATTCTATTTTCACACCACGGTCCACCGACGACTTCAAACGCCTGATTCTACGACATCTTCACCGTTTAGCAAGACACCTAGCTCAAGTGACCAACTTCCAGTCATATTGCTCACGCAGCAAGGCTGCGTCAGTTCTAAGCCGCAATGCCCCTATTTGATACCCTCGACGCTTCTTTGGTCGACAGCCCGTTCCGCGGTCCGAAATTTGTACCGCTGAGCAGCCTAAAAACCATCGTCACCAAAGCCAGTGTGGAGCAGGAGTTGTCCCCCATCACTCGATTGCGCAACCCCCAACTGTCTCGCAACGTCGCTCAAAACGCCAGGAAGGTCTTTTCCATACTCGTCTTCATAGACAAGGCTTCTGCCATCAAGGAACTGTACAGAGACGGGCTCACGGACGATCAGCTCCCTCTCTCGAGCAGGAAAGACGGCGCCGGTCGTGTTACGCCGTTCGCTGATCATGGAAAGAAAACATTCGCTTCCTTCGGGAGCTGGAAGACCGTGTCCATCAAATCATTTCTCGACAAGCAGTGGCTCTTGTTGTCGCCCGTGTTTGACAAGACTGGGAGGCATTTTGATCTCAACCCCGCGTGTGCCCTACCAATGTCCCCGGAGACAGAAGAGGTGGCCACCGGCCCCTACAACGCCGTACACCAAGGTTGGATCCATCCTGCCCACCAGCGAGTGTCCAAGGTGAGTGACGTTCTTTTGCTCCGAGGAGGTGGAATGGCACCAATAGAGTTGTTAACGAAATCAGCATTGCGGAGAAAATGGGCTTAAAGTCGCCCTCAAGGAGTTCAGGGGGGAATTCAACACAGCCAAGTCCAACTTTGAAAAGGAGTGGGAGAATCTGAGTCACATCCAACAGCACAACCACCCGCACCTCATCAAGCATATCGCGACCTGGCAAGCCGGGAACAAGTTCTTCGTCATGTTCGAATGGGCCGACGGCGGAAGCCTCTGGGACTTTTGGGACCGCGAGGATCCCGGGGCGCCGAGCCAAGAGGTCGTCTTGTGGTCGTTGCGTCAGATCCGCGGCCTCGTCGGCGCCCTCGAGGCTCTACACAGCCTCAACTGCCGCCACGGCGATCTCAAGCCCGAGAACATCCTCCACTTTAGAGATCGCGGCGACGATCCCGAAAGCAGCGGTGGACGAGGCATCCTGGTCATGGCAGACGTCGGCGTGTCTCGGGTCCACAAGCAGATGACGCACCTCAGGACCGGCCCGACCACCACCAGGGCCACGACGATATCGTACCAGGCCCCCGAGACCGACACGGACCCGCTGGTTGCGAGGTCCCGCGCCTATGATGCGTGGTCGATTGGTTGTATCGTGTTGGAGCATATCGTCTGGCTGCTGTACGGCCCGCAAGGCATCGAGGCCTTTCGGAAACGCAGAGAGAGCAAGGCGTTTGACGGGACCTACCGCAGTGCCAATTTCTACAGCCTGACGATCGGCCATCTAGAGAGGAGGGCCGAGGTTCACCATGCCGTGGAAGATGCAATGGACGCCCTTCAACAGGATCCCCGTTGTCGGGCGGGTACGGCTCTGGGCGACCTCCTCAAGCTGATCCGGGAAGGCCTTCTGAAGATCGACCCGCAAGACCGGTTCAGAGCTCCCGAAATTCAGGATGCGGTGGAAAGGATCGTCCGGGACGCCAGGCCGGATTCTCGGTACTTGCTCAACACGTCAAATCAGCCCTCACCGGTTCCGTCGATATTCAGATATGTATCTGTTAGCCCTCCTGTTTCTTAGATGGATGGTTTCCGAAGAGAGATGTGTTACTTCTTCCTTTTTTTCTTCTTTTTTTTTTTCTTGGTCCTGCGATGGCCAGGAACCATGTTTTCTCGGCATTGTACAGTCCTGGCTTTGGCGACGTTTGAGACCACGGCGATTCCGTACCACGGTCCACCGGCCGAAATCCGCGAAATCGAAACGACAAGTACAAGCTCAAGTTTCCATCACAGTCAGCCTAGGATCAAGTAGCAAGGGTGCTGTCTCCAACTATCCTATTCTTCTTGTGCACATTCCCTGGGAGTACTGTATCACTGTTGTTCGAGTTTGAATCAGGGAGGCGTTGCAGGGGTTAGTTAGACTAGAAGTACATGGGGACTCTCCTATCGATACTCAACAAAGGGTTATGAAGTGGGATTATATGAGTCTAGCTGGCAACGACCTGAAGTTAGAAACGCCTCCAACACCGTTTATGCAAGCTACTATCCCTAATACGTCTTGTATGCAACGATACGTAATGATATGTTGCTTGATCTGAACTCGGCCATTGGTGGTAGTTGTAAGCAACTCAAAGGGAAGATGACCAAGTGACAACCAATGTTTGTCGTTACGCTCAGCTCAGAGCACAAATGAGCGAGACCTAGATGATGCACAGATAGATACTCAAAGCTCGGCTCCCTACGTTGCTCCAAACAAGCCATCACATTGCCAGTCTATGGCAACTCCATCGGTGAACATGCGGAAGCTATTGTACCGAATCCTCCGTACTCAGTATTTTAGTCATAATTGCCAGTAAGACTACCCCGCAACCACAACTGCTATGAGTGCGTCATCTCTGTATCAACGGCGACCTCAACTGCTGACAACATAAGCTTCACTATGCAGGCTACGAAATAAAGCCATATTGCTCCGAGAAAGCCCAAGACAGCTTCTCGTTAACATCGCAGAGTTCATTGACGACAACCCATCCGTCCCCTTCAGTCATAGACATGCCGTTATCCGCGCCGCCAGAGCCACGCTTCATCCAGAGCCCCAGTCTCCCTCGGGATTACCTCTCTGTCGCCGAGACTCCAGAGGCCCGGGTGCAGGACGCGTTAGAACACGCCATTGGCGATGCCCCCCTCCGAGAATCCTACACACGCGAAGAATGCGGTGGTTTCTTCCGCGGCCCAACGGCTCTGGCGTACTTGCTGCTCAGGATCCACGCTGTGTACCCCGAGATGAAGATTTCCGGCCGATCCCTGCGGCAGTGGGCTGCTTCGTACATGGGCGCCAAGCGCATGGGCGGCGACCGCGCTCCATGCGGCCTTGCGTGCGAGAGTGCGGCGTACTGCGCCGTGGAAGCCATGTTGGACGAGACAAGAGCGCCAAGGTTTCGCGAAGTGCTGGAGAGGCTCGTTGACGGGGACGAGCATCCCCATGAGATTCTCTTTGGGTTTGCCGGAATACTCTACATGATGCGTGCTGTAGAGTGTCGGGTGAGTTCCCGGGTGATGTGCAAGTTGATGGCGTCAAATTGAGCTGACCAAGTCCGTCAGAGGCCGGAATCGGTCTCTCTGTTGGCGACCGTCAAAGCCCGGATTATGGAAAAGATGCTCGGCGCAGGCCCGGGTTGGACATGGCGTGGGAGGCGCTACACCGGCGCCGTGCACGGCGACATCGGCATCTTGACCCAACTCCTTTTGACTGATCCAAAGCTGGCATCCAACTCGATGGTGCGCGGGTCGCTACAGCGGATGCTAAGCTTGCAGCAGCCAAGCGGGAACTGGCCGACGGAAGCCAGCGACCGTGTCTACTGCGAGCTCGTGCAGTTTTGCCACGGCGCACCCGGTTTCGTTTCCTCGCTTGTGCACATTGAGCGGCTGTTCCCCGACATGAGGGAGGAAGTCGGACAGGCCATCGCGCTGGGCAGGGAATGCATCTGGCGCGAGGGGCTGTTGCGGAAACTCCCTTGCCTGTGTCACGGCGTTCTAGGCAACTCCCTGTAAGTGATTTCTCTTCTGCTGCGTCTGGACCCTCGATTCGACTCTCGCTTACCCGGTCCGATATGCCGTAGGGCGCTACCCCTGGGCCCGCGACGGGACCATTTCCTGGCCTGGTCGTTGCCGTCCAAAGTCGAACAAGAACGCCGACTGGACGGGTCCGTTTTCGTGCCCGAGGACGGGGGGCGCATGTCCGTTTGGTTCGACTACTGGCCAAGTGTCACCTGGACGTGGGCAGTTTGTGCGGTGGACAATCCGGGATTTCTCTTATACAGCGATGTGTAGTTTTTCAACTACATGTAGATATTACCAACATAACCTTTCTCAAGACTCTTCTGGCTAGAACACTACCAGGAAGCAGTGATTCATTGACTTGCTTGTTGAATTAGATTTCTCTGGCTTCCGCTTTCAGCGCCTAGACCCTTGCCTTTACCCGAAATTACTACTAGCTCACAAAACATAGACAGCCAAGAGCTTGGAGTAGGCAGACGATGGGTCCCTGGGTAGCCTTGTGTTGGTCGTAACAAAAAATGCTGTCACTTCAAGTCTTCAACGTTCTAGACATGGATTCTTTCCAGGGCTGCGTGGTTTATCTATGCAATACGACACCTGATACTTATTTGCCGGCACAATCGATGCTAGACGGATTAATGGACGGGGTCTCGGCTGCTGAACGTCAGCTGGGACATTGTATATGTCGCGAAGAAAGGCAAAACGTAACATCTGTGCTGCCTCGAGGGATTGTTACTTGGTTTGGTGTTATGGCCATGATTAAAGCGAACAGTCCACCTGTGGTTGTGAAAAGAAACGTTCGTTCAATCATCAACGTGATGTAACATCTCCTTGAGACCAGCACACATTAACTCGACGTCGGGATTGCATCCGTTGGATTCTGTTTCGTTGTTTTGTTTCTCGAACCGACCATTGGGGGGGGGATTGTAACATAATAGCGAGCAAAACCACGCCCCCCCCCCCCACCTTCGCCGGTGACATTTACCTTGTAGTAGCATACGGTAGTTCCCGTAAGGCTATGCAACTCCACCGAGTGTTCAGGAGACAGACCCGGGGGGGGGGGGTTTCCAGGCCAGGTCTGCCGGCGGGACGCGCGGGCGACGAGCATACCTATCAGGCTGGCACAGTCATATGGACCATTCACGGATGACGGCAACGCGGTCAGCCGTCCTGGGGCCTCTGTCGTCGGCTACCTCAGCATGTCTGGGTCTGTTTGCCTCTCCCCCGCCCGGTGGCGTCGGCCTTCATTATGTGGAAGATTTGGGAGACATGATTCGGGGCGCGGACGCTCGGCTTTTCCTTTCTTTTCTTTTCTTTTCTTCCTGGCCGTGAAGGATGAGAGGGCTTCCCGAAATAAGCACCCGTTTTTTTTGTCTGGAACGCAAGTGGCCAGTCCGTTGGCCAATACGGAGGAATGCAGAGGAGAGAAAAATAAGATTGACCCGCTAGCCCGCAGCATTCCTCCGGCCAGGCCAGGAACAGCGCCGCTTCAGCATCAAGGGACGCCCTGCGTTATGCATATATTCGTTGTCAGCAAGTTGTTTAGTTGCCATACTATACCAACGTCGTGTCCCGGTAAGGGCGGTCGGTGCCTTTTCAACGAGGCCAGCCAGACCAGTCGTGCCTCTGCCAGATTCGGCATTTCGTCACGCCGATGAGCTCGAAGTGCCTTTCGGGATAGCCTATTTCGAAACTGCAGGGTGGTTGGTTACTCTTAATTTCAACCCTCCTGGCCCTTCTGGTCCCCCCCCCCCCCCCCCCCCCCC
>PUHP01001191.1:1347-11881 GCA_006783085.1 Colletotrichum shisoi | reverse complement strand
CCCCCCCCCCCCGCATCGAGGTACGCCGGCCAGGAAGCCGGAATTGCCTTCCGATGACACCCCTTCAACAATAGCGTATTGTCGGTGACACCACCCGATCCCGATCCCGAATACACAAGACTTGATAGCTTTATTTTGCGTCTGTTCATCACCATCATCTTGGCCACTCAATGATACGGCACATCTCCGCGACAAGACTTGACTCAGTCCTCTTAGTTTTGGTACCACCAGTCTAGTGTCACACGCAAGGTAACGACGGGGCGAAACATGCCCAACCCTTCTCCACGTCCATCACGCCTTACGCAGCCATATGCTACGCCCTTTTCCCCTTCCCCACGTGGTATTAGCACGCCATATGGGAGAGTCGGATCCAGTGCCCCAGATGCAAAGGCTGAGCACGAGGCGCATTGGGGTCAAACCACCGCACTTTGCAGGTTTTGTGGACTGACAACACCGGGGTAGACGAGGAACAACCTGCAGGCTTTCGTTTTCATTACGTGTTGACTACTACCTAAGCTATCCCCTCCGACTTACAAGGCACCATAGAACAGTCTTCATTTCCTCCCTCCTGCGTCGTTCAACTCTCTCTTCCCGCCCTTTTTCTGACAGAAGCTTGCAGCGCAACTCTTACGTACAACGTAATCTCTGTGTTGTCCTACGGTCCATCTCAGATCGCGAGCAGAGCCATGGCACCGGCGGCCACGGCCTGAAGAAGAGGCGACCCGCCTCGGCTGTTCGCGCCGTTGACCGTCACCGGAGGCGTTCCGGTGGATATGCCGTTCGGCCTGGTCGTCGGCGCTGCGGATGTCGTCGTCCGGGTGTCGGTGGCCGCGGGAGGCGGCGAGGAAGTGGTCGGCTCCGGCACGAACCGAGTCTGTGTCGAGGTGCTCTCTTCGGAGGAGGTAAATATGATGACCGACTTCGACGTTGACGTAGAGGTCGACACGAAGAAGGACGTCGAAGTCTCGTCGTCCGGCACCGACTCGGTGAAGAAGATGGTGGAGGTTACCGTGCTGCCGGGCAGGGTATCAACTCCGCCCGGGCCCGTGCAACGCCGGCCGATCGGGCAGCACCCGTACGCACCGTTGGTGCCGAGCCAGCACGTCGAGCTCAGGGGGCATCCGCCCTGCTGGTCCGGACAGCATGTGTATGTCAGGGGGACGCAACCATCGCCGCAGGCCTTTCGGCCGGACTCGCTGCACGGGACCGGGACCGTCTGCCGCTTGTTGAAGACGGGGAAGGCGTCAGCGGCGAGGGCTGAGGCCGAGAGAGCAGAAACAAGAAGTGCCTTGAGCATGATGGGAAAGAACCGCGTGAGTGTACTGGAAAGGGGAGGTTGAGGGTTTGTGGACTTCGTCTACTACGGAGCTGATATGTTGACCCAGAACTCGGTATCCTACGTCTCAACTGCGGATATTTCGCCCTTAAGTACATGGCGCACAGCGCAAGGCTGCGCCGTTGGGCTTTCTCCTGCTGTTCCATGATACACAGAGGCTGCCCAACTCGCATGTTAGGTGGAAATTGAACCTGCCAACGAACCTCAAGGTGGCGTCCAATCGACGGGTGTCGTGAGGGATGTGCCATACATCAACGACGCTTCCCGTTCCTGCAGCAGCTGCAGTAGGCAACACAAAAAAAGATCCGTGTCACGATGGGACCAGCTTCTGCCTCAATTCAATGGCTGTCGAGTAAAGTTGGAGGAGGGGAAGGTGGCGTCGCGAACTGGGTTCCGGGGTTGGGCGATTGCTTATTCTGGCGTTCAGCTCCTCGGCCGCAGGTAATCACGGAGTCTAATCACCCCGATCTCAAAACCCCAAGAAATCGCAGGGCTGATTCGCAAAGACAAGAGGAGATGCCCCGCGGTGGGCTTGCTTTCTGTCCCAAGGGCGTTCGTTGTCTGCCCGTCTGACAGCTAGCTGCGTTACATCGTGACTGCGGCTGGACTTTGGTCGAGGTTGATCATGCAATCTAGCGGCAGGCTGTGGACATGGTGTTGGGTTATTGACCAAAGTCTATAACGAGCCTTTCGCTCAGCTGCTGGGTTAACTGCTCTTTCTTCCCAAGGGAGGGGGGGAAATTGAGGTGGCGTCGGCCGGATGATGGATGATGCGGGTGTAGTGCCCGTCATCTTCGCCCAATCTACAACGCCGGGGAGGTTTTCCGGCCATCAGTTGGCATACTGGAGTGAATACTCGAGGGTTTGCGCAAGCTTGGCTGGACGGCCATTAGCCAAGGGGCATTCGCTGATGAGCGCTGGGATCACTCCACGTTAAATGAAAATTGGAGGATGCTTGGTTTTGCCTTACACGTTGTCCAAAGGCTCAATCAAGCCTTCTGCCTTTCCACCAGGGATGCCTATGAACGCTTTAGTTTTCATTCACGCTGTACCAAAAGTACCTGCACGACGTGGGCATAGAGGTATAGATCGCCGTGCAGAAACACCACGACTTGCTCGGCCAGCCTCCAGCAGCACGATCGAGCGGCCAGCTGCGAGGCCAATGTCCTCCTGGTACACAGTTGGGTTCTTTCAGAGTGGTCCAAAACCAGCGGCAGACGCGCCATCAGACAGAAGCGAGGTTCCTGGACTTGGATGATCTTCCGGGCGTCAATCGTACAGAAAACAAAGTGTCATCATGTAGGAGGAAGGCCGCTGCAGGTCAGACAGACCACGTTGGCTATCGTCGGTTCACGATCAGTTGCAATCGGGACATTCCGACTTTCAGAGTCAACATAGGTGAAAGCTGTCAGGCCTATCTAGAAGCGGGCCTTCTTGCTTGATGCGCCATTCGACAAACAAGAAGTAACCAGAGACTGGAGACTCTCGATGAATCAAGATTCTTCCGTATGGATGAAGGGGGACCGGGGCCTAAATGTGGAGAGGCCCGGCGATTGAGATTCGGCACCGAGTGTGGAAGCCGAACGTGTCGGGATTTCGGCACGGTCCGGCCCGTAATGCGCCAATGACGTCTGGGGAAGTCCTCAAAAGCCGGCCAACTCTTCCCCCGCCAGCCGTTTTCCTCGAGGAGTCGAGCAACACAGATTCAATCGACTGACTCTGTAACTGTCGAGATCTTCCGCTGTCGATCCAACCTCCAGCCAGTGCACCTTCTTCACGTAGAACCCTCGAATCCCTTTCCATCCACACTCGCCGCAATGTCCGGAGCAAGAGCCGTCGTCAAGACGCTGGACCACCTCGTGCTTACCTGCGCCAGCGTCCCGCGAACGGTCCAGTGGTACACCAAGCACCTCGGCATGAAGGCGGAAACCTTCACGTCGCCCCTGGACCCGTCGGTCCAGAGACACGCCCTGAAGTTCGGCCCGCACAAGATCAATCTGCACCAGCAGGGCAAGGAATTCGAGCCCAAGGCCAAGACGGCGCTCCCGGGCACGGCGGACCTCTGCTTCCTGGTCGAGGACGGGACGGACCTCGAAGAGCTCGTCAGGGGCTTCCAGGGAGAAGACGGCGTCCAGGTCCTCGAGGGCGAGAAGGTGGTTGCGCGGACGGGTGCCCGGGGCCCTATTCAGAGCGTCTACGTCAGAGATCCCGACGGAAACCTGATCGAGTCAAGTGTCCTTTCACGTACTTGTGGCCGGGAAGAAGAAAAAATCATTCGGCGGGTTGTAGTCGCACAGATACTGATGCTTGTTACTCAAGACTTTCTCGCTACAAGTCCTGAGTGGTGTGTGTGTGTGTAGGGTGCCTGTTGGCTTTCACGGTCACGGCAACAGGTAACCACACATTTAGGCGGAGACACCCGTTGTAGCATACTAGAAGTTTCACGAGATTCAAAATGCAGTACAATTAACATCTGATAAAAAACTACGTCGTCGCTCAGCTGCACACATTTGATCCCAAGCTGGCCGTCTTCTGGAACGCAACCTCGACAGGGTCGTCTCCGCCCAACTTGATGTCAAACGTAGTGCCCCAGCCGAGCGAGTCGAGGTCAGTACCGGCCGTGTACACGGCCCACTGGCCCCTGTCCTGCCCGGCGGACTGGAACTCGATGGTCTCGACCTCCAGCTTGGGGACGATCACCCCCTGCCTCCGGATCTTACGGACGAGGTCCAGCGTCAGCCCGCCGGCGGCCGTGGGCGCGCGGTCCTTGCGGACGAGGGCCTTGACCTTGAGCGCCAGCTTCCCGTCGACCGGGTCGGCGAGGCAGGACTGCGACTTCTGGTACAGGACCACGTCGCTCACCGGGTACCCGTTGCCCGCGTTGTCGTAGGTGACGGTCTCGCTCGTCGACGTCTTGGTGACGTGGATGTAGAACTTGCTGATGCCGACGTCGGGGCTGATGGTGCCGTCGAACTCCCAGAAGTGGAACGACTCTCGCCAGAGACCGGACGCCGAGCCGCCCTGGAAAGTCGCCTTCCGGGTGGTGATGGTGTTGGAGCCGTTGCCGTTGCGGTCCGCGTACGTCAACTGGACGGACAGATCGGACGGGTCCCGGCCGGTGTCGGCGGACGCGCGGATGCGGATCTGTCCGGTGAAGGAGATGTTGCCGTCGTCTTTGAGGAAGAGGCCCCCGATGTATGGCTTGATGTCGGTGGCGACGATAGGCTCGGTCAGCTTGACGGAGGCGGGCACGGTGTCGATCATGCGGGTGAAGATGTCGGCGCAGGTGGCCTGGAATGCGGCGGGGTCGGCCATGGCCTGCATCGTCTTGTTGCCGTCCGCGGAGAAGACGCGCTTGTCCGAGTTGAGCGTGTCGTTGGTGCCGGCCACCAGGGGGTTCTTGGTCGTGCCGTCCAAGTACTCGGTCACGACGCCGTGGTCGAAGCGGGAGAACTCGACGTCGAAGTGCGCGATGGTGTCGTTTTTCGGGTCGGCCGGGACGCCGACGATTTCGGGGAAGTCGACGCTGTGGACGCCGCCCAGGGTGTGACCGCAGGCGACCATGGCGATCATGTCGCTCGTGTTGAAGCCGGCCTTGGTGAAGGCGTCCTGGGTGGTCTCGAGGTCGGTCTGAGGCTCCGGGACGCCGGCGGGACCGGCTTCCTGGGCGTCGATGCGGCCGGCTCGGAAGGGCATCTTGGTGCCGCCGCAGCTGAAGCTGGCGACGAGAACGCTCATGGCCAGCAGGTCGGAGGCAGAGGCACGGACGGAGTGGAAGCTGCTGAAGAAGCCAAAGGTGTTGTTGAAGGCGGCGCCGATGTTTTCGGGACGGTCCAGCTCGAAGAAGATGGAGGCGTCAAGGCCGCCAGTGCCGGTGGCAGCATCATGTGTGGCCTGCGAGATTGTGAGTGTTTCGTGTCGGAGATGCAAGGCTTTGGGGCGCCACGGAAAGGTAAGCAGCTAGCCTACCATGTCGTGAAAGGCAGCGCGGATCCATTCAGCCGAGTTTTGGCGGCCTGGTACGTTGGCGCCGAAGCCGCAGTTGATGACGCCTATTCGGTGTGGTGTTAACAGGACAGAACACGTACACACAGGCCCAGTCGAGGCATCATCAGTCAGATAGATAGTTCAGTGCGACGGACCGTCTATGAAGCCCCTGCGCAGGTAGCCCGATTGCAGAGAGAGATGATCCTCAATCTCGTCGTAAGGCGACGGCCAGACATACTCCGTCCTGGCAACGGATGCCAGAGCGAGCGCGGCGAGGATGCCGCGCTTCATGATGGACGCGGACGTGTGTGCGGGTTAAGGAACGAACGAACGACTGAACGAGCGGCGACAAGATGCGTTCGTCCATCCCATCACGCGACAGCCGCCCTCTGCTGTTTTTGTAATAAATAG
Source organism: Colletotrichum shisoi (assembly GCA_006783085.1). Taxonomy (NCBI): domain Eukaryota; kingdom Fungi; phylum Ascomycota; class Sordariomycetes; order Glomerellales; family Glomerellaceae; genus Colletotrichum; species Colletotrichum shisoi. The sequence goes on along the minus strand of PUHP01001191.1, from coordinate 6,147 downwards.
ATTCTGGCCAAGCCAATCTGGCAATTCGAAGACTGCGACGTTGGACGGGGCAACCCCCTGGGACCCTGCAGCCTCGGGACGGAGACAATCTCCATCTCGTATTCTCCTATGCCCGCGATCGGCAGACTACCTATTTTGGGTTTCCCCAAGGCTCTCTCTGCCAGCGGATACCGAGAGCGAAGCGAAGGGACGGACGGGGGTCTTCTTGCAGTCGGGTCCCTGCCGTCGTGGGCCGCAGCCCAGATATGCTTCATGGTAAGGCCTCGTTGGGTTCATTTCCCGAGACCGGGCCTCCCTAGCCCGAGGGCCGGTGCAGCGTGGAGAGGAATCTCCTGCCCAATAAGGCAACTGGAATTACCCATCACGAGTCCGTCCAGGATGGTGTCGATACAAGCGCGGTGAATCGGTGATCAGGTCGTTTTGAGAAAGGCTGCATGTGCATGAGCGGATGCGCTACCAGAGCAGCTGTCATGCGAGGGGCTTTTGGGGAGGGGGTGGATGATGGGTTTCCCTCGAGATGGGAAACTGGCATTTCGCGATGCTGACAAGACCAAAAATAAAATTAGAAAAAATACGGGGGTTGAGAGTGTGTTTTCTCCCATTTTGCTGGTGAGGGCACCCTTGTTGAAGAAGCCTACACGTGTAAGTAACTGGACCTGACGTACGTCGAACATGGCCAGTCACTTACTTGTAACTGTAACCAAACAGCAGGCTGCTGAGCTGTTGTAAGGATGGGACCATCGAAACTCTGGTTACTTATCTTGGCTCTGTCCTGCCTAAGCATTGCGCATTGCGCTTCACTATCATCAATACGATTGCTTGGCTCGTGACGCCGCCGACGCCAAATTAAGTCATCCGAAAATCAGATGGCCATAAGGCCAAGATCGCCTGAAAAAAAAAGAAGAAAAAAAAAGGAGACAACGCACCAGACCCCCTTGCAGCGTTACGTAATAACATGGGAGACGAAGCATGGGACGGGGGCAGTGTCCATACATACGACGGTTATTCCCGGCTTCGATATTCTTCCGTTCCACGCCAAAAACTTAATTTAGCGTGTGTGTCTCGGACCGGGAATGGTTATGCCCTCATGGAAGTCAATTGTGGGGCCAGATACAGATACGGTACAGCCTGTCTCGGACATAATAGCTTTCGGCTTGAAGTTGGGCAAATTCACCCTACCTTAGTAGTAGACCCTGCGTGAAGGAAATCGTTCAGCAAAGAAGCAACCCAAGCCAAGGAACAAGCCAAGAAAAGAAAAGAAGAAAAAAACCATGGGAGACGCTTCCATCCTCCACATGCCAACCGCCCTCATTTTCGGGGGCAACGGCAAAACCGCCCGCGAGTTGACCAAGATCCTCCGAGACGCCGAAACCCCGCACACCGTCTTCAGCGTCATCCGCAACCCGGACCAGATCCCAGACCTCCAGGCCATCGGCGCGAAGCCCATCGTCCAGGACATCGCCGCCGGCTCCGAGGCGGACTTCATCAACATCATACAAGGCACCCGCCCCGATGTCGTCGTGTGGGCCGCCAGCGGCAAGGACCTCAAGTCCGCCGAGGCCGTGGACCGGGACGGCGCCATCCGCGTCATGGATGCCCTGTCCAAGGCCGACGTCCCGGCCCGACGCTACCTCGTCATCAGCGCCCTGGACATCCGCGACCGGGAGAACAGGCCCGTGCCGGACTGGTACACCGACGCCGACGAGAAGCTCAGCGACCGCATGTGGGGCATCATCGGTCCCATCCTGCGGGCCAAACTAGCCGCCGACACCGAGCTGAGGGTGGGGAACGCCACCCGCCGCCTCGACTACACCATCGTGAGACCGGGTGGTCTGGGTGAAGGGCCCGGCACCGGCAAGATCCGCGCAGGCAAGGTGGGCACCATCGGCATCATCCCCCGAGAAGACGTCGCCGGCGTCATCTTCGCGGCGATCCAGAACAAGAAGACGTACGGCCTGGCATTCGACATCCTCGGACCCAAGGACGACAGCCCGACGATTCAGGAGGCTGTCTCACAGGTGGCAAGAGATCACGAAGACACCTTCGAAGGGTACTACTAGAGCCATGTTTGATGTCTATTGCGTGTGCTCATGTTTCGCAATGAACGGGTCATGTACTTTTGTGACGGTCATGCGCGAAACAAAATTCAAACGGCCTTCCCCGTCGTGTGTTCTCTGTGACCTGTGTTCTCCGTGTTCTCCGTGTTCTCTCGGTCTTGATCCCGACTAAACATAAAGCCAGGCTAATCTTTGGCTATCCCAACGCCTCAAGCTGCCGATGTCTCGGTGGCACCCGCTGCCTCGGGGGCTTTCTTGGGCTTCTTTCCCCAAATGGAGTAACTGAAGACCGGGGTGTCAGCAAAAGAGACTCCATCTCGAAACATACAAGTAGTCCACTTACATTGAGAAGTACGCGTGGATGTTTCGGTCGGCCAGGTCCCTGCGGACTTCCATCACGTGGATGAGGACCTCTTCCTTGGTCCAACCAAGAGCTCTGGTCAGAGGTGCCATCGTGAACGCCTCCCAACCCGGCGCAAAGTTCTCGTAATTCCAGAGACCAAGTTCCTTGTACTTACGCTCTTTCGGCCATCCGTTAGTAGGCCTTTTGAAGAGCTGGATATGTACGTCTTCGAACCCGATCTGGATCATCTTGTCCTTGAGGCCTGGAATGTTGGTAAAGGGACGACCTAAGATGATTGCAGCCTCCTCCACTATTTTGGTGCTCTTGACAAGCGCAGAATCTTCTTTCAGCGTGCCGTCGTCAGAACGTGGCGCATTGTCCACCTCGTTGAGCTCAAGGTAGCCGCCAGGGTTGAGATGACTGGCAATTAGTGAATAAGATGTTTGCGCGCATCTTCACATGAGAACAATAGTCTACTTACTCAAAGGCTTGCTGAAGATACGCATCCCAATCGCCAATGCTGAAAGTCATCATTCGACTGTGAATGTAGTCGAACGGGAGTGAGTATGTCCAAGGCTCTTCGACATCGTCGATTTCGAAACGGACGTTTGGAGGCACGCTAAATGTTCAACGCTTGTTAGTTCTTGAAACAGCAAACAATATCGCATCAGCGTGAAGATTTTGTTCTCACAATTCCGGCTGAGAGGCGGACAAGTCTACTCCAGTGACCTGAGGCGTAGTCAGCATAGGAACAACGGGTAAAGTTCGACATGTTCGTTGCTCACATCGGCTCCGGGGTTGTCGTCCCCAAAGTCGATGGCCCAGATGCCGGAGCCGGTGCCGAGATCAAGAACGCGCCCGACTTTGGCGCCGGGATCATTAGGAGGGGCAGTTCCCAGCCGATCGTTGAATGACCGAATGAACATGTTGTGTTGGAGGTCTACACCCCGTTCCTCAATCAGCAGGTGCTTTTCAGGCAGTTTGTTTGACTCATCTTACCGAGTCTCTCGTTTTCTCTTTCGTCGTTGGGCATGAAGTATTCTAGCGTGACGTCAACGCATAGCTCTATGCCAAGTGCGATTGATGTACTGACTGCCGTCTTTGTACTTGTGATAAGTCCGACCGTTTTCGAGTCGGTAGCTAAGAACCGAGCTGCTAACGCTCGTGCTTGAAGAAGCAAGGCTTGACTGTGATCCATGATTGTGAGAACAATGTTGCAAATGAGCGCTTGACTAGATAGTACTCACGCCATTGGTAGAAGCGCTGTCGTTGTCGGTGAACTTTGTCTAATTGTCAGACTTTACGCAACAAGTAGCCCCTGGAGACCTCGAACAGACTCACATCATCTGCAACAATAATGTCGCCGTCACCATTGGAGAGACCGGTGTGATTGGTTCCAGGCGCGGTCGGCGAAACCGCCGGCGGGGCATTCGCGGTGTTGTTTGCGGCGGACATGATGAAGGCTGTGATGGTGCAACGGATGGAGAATCTGCGAGACCATCTTTGCTGGCACGCACCGGCTTTTATCCTTCTTGTTACCCCTCTCCTTGGCTGTAGACAATTATGCGGGTTTGCGGCAAGCAGGCCGTTTTAAGCCGTGTTGTCATGGGGCATTTCCCAAAGACCACCCGTGTATGTTGTTGGTGCAAGATGCATCAGCCGAGACTCGGAGAGTGGTCCCTTTTACGAACACGTCCCCCACGTCAACATGCGAAGTGGCTGGCAAACAACCCCCTGGAGCTCGCTTGGTTGGCTCCGAGAGTTTCTTCAGTTGCTTTCTTTTTCGGCCGCCGTACGCGATTCTGCATTGAGAAATGTGCCGCATGTGCTCCATGTGCTCCATGTGCTCCATGTGCATCATGCTGGTCTAGGCTTAAAAAAACCCACGGGTACCCGAATAGGTGAATACCCATCTAACCCATGGGTTTGATATGGGTACCTATATAGGTTATAGGTTAGTATAGGTTATGGGTTTTCTGTGGATACGTGGGTTATAGGTTTATAGGTTAGACCTATATAGGTATTGTTAACTTATAGGTTTAGGTATTTTAGATACCTATTAAAGATACTATATAAAAGTAAGGAAATATAAAATTTACAACCTAAATACAAGTAGATAACAAATATATAGGAAATTAAAAAGAAAGCCTAATTCTATACTTTCTAACGCTTTAATAGCAATTTAGAAGTAAATACATCCTTATTATCCTTATTATCCTTAAAAACAGAAGATAACAGCTCTATTTAAGACCTAAAAGGTTGGCTATAACTAAAGCTTAAGCCTATAGGAGAGCTTAAAAGTAGCTATAAAGTCTGTTAAGACCTATCTAATTAAGGTGATTTAGTCTAAGGAAGAGTACCCTATTACTTAGAAATAGTATCTTTAAACCCTCTAATAAT
>PUHP01001188.1:0-14175 GCA_006783085.1 Colletotrichum shisoi | reverse complement strand
GCCGCGGCCGTGGCGATGGCCCCCGTGGCGGCGCTCCCCGCGCCGGCGGTGCCCCTCGTGGCGGTCGTCGTGAGGGTGGTGCGCAGATCAACACTAAGGACGAGTCTGCGTTCCCCAGCCTCGGCGGCAAATAAACGCCCACGCCACCCAGCACCTATATCCGCCCACATATAGGCAAGAATGTGCTCCGACACATAGTTCCGCTCTAGTCATCGATGGAGAACGGAAGGGAAGGGCCAGTTTTCGGAGAAAATTTGCAGAAGGATGGTTGCGTCAAGGATTCCGAGAACTGGGCCGACTGATTTTCGGTCGATGCACGATAAATGAAAGGCTTTTTTTCATCTAGATACTCAAGGACGGTATCGTTCAAAAAAGTCAAAAATGGTCTCTTTTGCATGGATTCTAAAAAACAAAACGGTCTCTGGCCTGTTGCTGATTGCGTTGGTTCTGGGTGTAAATGAAAAAGGTTTGACTTACGGTTGGGAAAGAAATGGTTAACTCGGATAAGTTCATGTTTCCCATGATGGCGCCTCGACATCTGCTTCATGGTCCTTTTCCGCTTGTCATGCATAATGCCACCGCTTTCAGCGAATCAAGATACGACGAGATAGACATGAAGTCAGTGGACAGTTAGTTCGTCTCCTGCCTTGTCCCTCGCGAATGCTTGTTAGTGAGCCGCACACGAGGTTGACCTACAACGGGAGCCTGCATTTGCCTATATGACAAGTGCCTTGCCGTCGTTCGTGCTTGGAGCCTGCTTTGTAGCACGCGGTTTGGAGAGAGAGAGAGAGAGAAAAAGAGAGAGAGTGTGTGTGTGAATGCGCATGTCACTCCCAAAGTCATGGTTGACTACCGAGGTATTGCTGCGGCAATCAGACTGCCCCTGACAATGTAGTTCTTTCGCCTGATCTCGGGGAGTGCCATCCTCGTCGAAGTTCAAAAGGCTTCTTCCTCCAACTTCACGGAGAATTGACAAAATACAAGCTAGACAGCAAGTACACCCATCGAGCAGCAAGGGATTTCATTCTTTGTTCCCCAAGACTCTCTGGCAGACTTGTATTCTATCGGCACTACATGGGCTATGATTGATGTCAACTCCGACATGGCAGAGCCAAATGATGGTTCAATGAGGTGAAACTGCCCAAGGGCGAGTCAACCAATTTTTTGGCCCATATCTGGAACCGCAGCCATGGCCGCCATCTTTCAAGCAATCATTGTTTCCTCAATTCACCGTCTGTAACAACACGACCATCATGAGCAACCAGTTCCACGCAGCACCCCAAGCACCCCAAGTACCCCGAGTTGTAAAACCCGGCCCTCTCGAACACAAGGCCGAAGCACCACAAGACGAATAAGTTGTTCTCCTTCACAAAACCCCCAACTCTTGTGACCGCCGGCCCTCTCGCATCGGTTGACAAAGCGTTGTCGAACAAGTTGGCTATGGGATTGTTCTCAACCTGCCCTTTGTCTTGAGAGGTCCAAGGGCCGAGAACCTCTTGACCGCAGTCTGATCAACAAATTGAATGTTGCTTATGAACAGCATTTAAAGAGTGTGAAGAACCTCGCGATTCTCAACGATGCGAAAGCAGTGTTGCCCACGGCCAACATAGTCAAGACTCATAGACAGATACAGCGACCCTCGCAACACCGGCATATTCCACCTCCTCGAACGAAAACATGCCTCGCATCATCTGCAACCCTGAAGCCCCATCCGGCCCGTGGATTAAGATCAATCCCTGTGCCGTCTGCCACAAAGCCCGCAGTGTCCGAGAGCGCCCCGGCATCTTACGCCGGCTTCTGTGCATCCCTCGCCAATCCGACCCCTCGCGGACCCCCTCCGTGTGCTACGCGTGCGGCGTCACCGGTAGCGAGACAATCACCTTCAACAACCCCAACTGGAACCCGGAACCCCATGCTGACCGCCGTTTAGAAGAGCCCGTGGGGCCCAATGATGAGACCCGGGCAGACGACATTTTTGGCCCACCAACGCCCTTGGATCGGCCGAGGAGGAAGCTGGCCAGGTTCAAGCCGATGGAGGAGCACCCGGGTTTTGAGACCCCCAGTGCCCATGACATTGCACGGGCCAGGGCCATCAAAAAAGCGCAGAGTCCCGAACGGAGTGCTTCGGGTAGGTTGAAAACGCTGTGGAGGATGGCTGATACTATCCTGCCGTCTCGCGGGCCGCCGCTGCCCCTGACTAGCGAGGAGCGCCGGAGACGATCTCAAGAGCGGTGGCACGAAACCCAAGATTTGAGACGGACAAAGAACGGGGCCAAGCCTCAGTTCAGACCCCGTGCAGGTTTTCCGTCGACTGTCCTCAAGCCCATCTCGGAGGAGGACGAGCCGGAGGAGGATCGACGGACCAGAGGCCGTCGCCACAGCTGAAAGACGAACACGTATCTGATTAAACAGATTACGGACTCGGCACCGTAGAGGGAAACTTCCGCGTGTGATTCGTTATGGACAAGGGGCAGTGTGAGTCGTGCGAGTACTGGGATGTTGGGAGACTGTAACGAGAAACGAGATTGCGTCAGAAAAATATGCATATCCATTGTTACTTTGTTCAATTCGTAATTCACTGCTTGTCTTTGTAAAAGCGAGCAGCGTCAATGCTTAAGCTGGCCAAGAAGAGGATGGCGTTAAAGGATGCCATCATATAGAAGGGCGCGCCGTGCGACACCGCGTCAAACATGTAACCGCCTAGCTTTGTGAGCAGCAGAATTGCCGCTCCGCCAAACCAAGAATACATGCCAGCAATGGAACCCTTGAGCCGCACTCGCGATACGGCGTCGACACTAGCATTGTGCTGCAGCAACGGCGCAGACTCGCCAACAGCTTCCATGGCCTCGGTCGAGTCCTCGACGGTGTCAATGATCTGTGATTTGGGAATATCTGCGGTAAGAACGCCGCGGCCAAGGAACCCCAAACTGCAGACGATGGCGCCAATCTGACTAATGCCAAGCATAATCACAATGGCGAAGATGGCTGGGCTGCCACCTCGGCCATCGACATTCTTGTATTCCGGGCTCTGTAGCTGGGGGAGGGAGATGTAGCCGACGATCCCGAATGCGGTCGCGATGAGGATCGGGTAGTTGAGGCGGCCGCGTCTCCTGTTAAAGTAGCCAAATAATGGCGCGGCAAGCAAGCCGAACAATTGGGCGACGCCTGTCAGAATGGATGAAAGAAGATAGGCCGCCCGGCACTCCTTCTTCAGTTCCGGAGAAGGATCATGTGGAGAACCATGACAGAATCCGTTACTGATGTAATATGTGTTGATGTAGAGAGGTATGAAAAGCGAGATGGCGACGGTAGAAGCCCGGGCCACGAAGCCGCCCAGATAACCAAGGGCGATTTGAGAATCCGTGAAACCGAGTGTGACGGAATCTCGCAACAGACGGAAATATGGCAATACTTTCTGCAAACCGTCAGTAGGTTCTCGTGAGCTTGTGATGGGGCGTCTTACCGGCCGTGCCGGGTGGTATGATTCATGCTCTTCAGAGTCGCCCTCCGAACTCGAATTGGTCTTGAGCCCAAGAAGAACGCCCCAGCCCTTACCTTCCTCACCCTTCAGGTTTTTCAGCCCAAAGAAGACAAAGACTGCCACAACGAATGCCACTACCCCGACCACATAAAAACTGTCTGCTACAGCATCGGCGGAGGTGACACCGTCAATCTCGCCGAACCGAGCTGGGAGCGGGAGGAATAACGAGAGCGCGACCAGCGCGCCACATCCCGTAAATAGTCCAACATAGCCCGCCAGTGCCGAAGGCTTGCCGGCCCTCGCTTCTTCCCTCTCGCTTGCCGACGCTGCCTGACCGTTTCCGCTGGTGTTGTGGAACCGTGCCGGAGTAATGGTCATGTCAGACTCGAGTGACATAGCAACGCTGTTTCGGGGGTTGTGGGCTGGCTTGTTTGCAACGTCGGCGGAGCTGTCGGAGTCGTTGCCATCATCCGTCAGAGAGGGCAAGATAGCCGTGACCATGGTAGCGCTAAGTAAGAAATGTCAGCCCATGCATCCGTCCAAGATACCGTTTGTCACTAGGCACTTACGCGGCTGTCGCACCGATGGCAAAGAAGATGCGCGCCAGAAGCAGTTGCGGATATACCTTCTTCGCCTGCACGAACAGGATCAAAGCCGCTCCAATGACGGCGTAACCGATGACGGCCACCCATCTCACACCGAGGCGATCCGAGACCAATCCCCAGACCGGACATGCGATGAGCGCAACGAGCTCGTCGACGAAGCCGAGGGTGCCGACAACGTCGCCGACGCCGTGCTTGACGCCAATTAGGTCGGTAATGACAAAGGATATGCTGCTGTTGAGGAAGACAAGAAAGGAAATGGAGAAGAGAGAGATGCCGAGAAGGTATGTCACTGCTTGCAGGGTCGAAGTCGCCTGAGAGAAGGGCAGGTAACGGGAGAGAATCGCCATGATGGGGATATCAAGCGCAGTAGTAGGTGTCGTGCCGGGCAATCGAGGCGATTGTCGTTTTTTAGCCCTGACCACCGTTAAGACCTAAGCTTACATCTCGCGACGGGCGAGATAAGAGATGATAAGAGGGAAATGGAGGTGGGCTGGCGGTTTTGTTTGTTGTTGATCACAAGGGAGAAAGTTAGTATGTCGAAGTGGGTAGCTGCGGTAGCGGGTGTTGGTGCGTGACGGTAGGTGAGCATCAAACTGTCCACCGCCTTACATAAGCCCCGCACCGACAGTCTCCCTGACCCATTACGCAAACGACCGGACACCCGCTCCAGTCCGGGTTCCGATGGCGCCAAGTTTGTTTGGTTGTGGGCAGTCAAGCATATTTGATTGAGGAGGGGAAAGGTTCTCGTGTGGGTTGAAGTTGAACTCGGGCTCTTACGATAGTCGCTCGATTGACTGCTTTTCCATTTGTCTAATTGCATATCACAATATTTCCCTAGTTACCCCCGAATAGGAAGAGGTATATCAGCATGACGCCCAACGCCAGTGGCCAGGCATTCCTTACGGCTTTGCCTCCGTAAAATTGCCAGTTTCCGAGTAACTCTGTTGATTCCCCGACTCCATTGCTTTCCCAAACCATGGTTACCTTGCCCAGTCGTTCGATTCGTCGTCCGCCATCATCCGGCCTACCATGACCAGAGCACCTTATGGTGCAGCACCCGAGCTCCAAGTCGCTCGAACTCGAATGGCGTAACCCACGAATCATTGGCCGGTAGTTTGGCAAAAACGCTAGCGCCCTTCCATGTCACCACCTGTTCGTCCATGTCTCTTGCGCTTCTGCTGACAAGAATGCGGTCAAAGAGGTCAGGCCGCCTAGCCTTGAGCTTCTCTTCAAGCACGACAGTGAACTGTGGCGTCTTTGACCCGCCACCGATCACCATGATACTGCCCAGGTAATCGCGTAGCTTCTTGTCATCTCCCTTGGCGGCGTTGTAGATGCTGGTAAGGATGGCAAGATCCAAAGGTGCAGTAGGCAGAACGCCATCGCGCTCAATTGCAATAGCCTTGGCACTGCGGGCAGAGGTATCAACAAACATGCCGACGGGCGGCTGTGCCAGCATCGTACCGTTCGGTCCTGGTGTGCCGCCGTTCCTCCCGGGGGGCGCCGGGCTGCCTCCGTTGACGCCGTCTTTGCTTCCGCCAAATACAAACGGCGCAGGCACTGGCGTGCTGACACCCTCCGGTGCTGGAGATGGGGCATTAGACCCTGACGGAGTGCCGTTGATGCCGTTCTCGCCTCGCTTAAGGAAGTCAAATGGCTGCGGCTTTTCCTTGACCGGCGTCGAGACATCATTCTGTGACGTTGTGAAGCCGTTGGCAGGTGCAGTGTTCAGCGAAGGCTTGACGAGGGCTAGGATGCCAAACTGAGCCGCTGATGTCGGGTCATCAGGGATGTCCGCATCGTAGGCGTTGTAAGACCGCTCGATCAGTTTCCTTCGTCCTCGCAGCTTGGTACTGTTGTCGAAGATGGACGGGTCGTAGAAGCCCATAGGGGCGAGAATGACCTCGTCGTAAGTCTTGAATTGGTACTTGTGCGTCGGCTGGTTTGGAGCTCGAAGATGGAACTGATACAGCTGGACAGAAATATCCGCCTGCGACATCGTGCAATGCTTCATCTTGAGCTCCTCTGCCAGCAAAAAGTCATGGCGTCTCCGAAGATTGATGTCCTGGTAGGGGAAGTTGTCATAGAGCAGCATTTTAACAAAGGTCTCCGTCACGTCGTACCCGCCATACTTCAGGTTGATGCGAGAGTCTTCAACACAAAGCCCATCCTCGACACAAGCGATGGAGGTTTTCTGGGCCCCGACATCAACGACACAGGCTTGGGTATATCCCGCTCCAAATGTAGCAGCCATGCTCTCTTGGATAAAACATATCCGATTGAACTCAAACCATGTCATGCAAGATCTGAGGACCTGCTCGACGTACTTCTTGTCATACAGATCAGGAATGACGAAGACGCAGCTGTACTGCCTCCAGGTACTATTCTTGGTGAGACCAAGTTCCTGTCTGATCGCCTTGTCAAGCAGAGTCTCGAAGTCGTCAAACAGATTTTCGGCGTTCAGATATTCGTCTTCATTGAGCACTCCATGCTGAATTGGCCACCAGAGCTTGAACTTTGGTTGGGAGTCATCCGGTACTCGTTGTGCTTGCTGTCCGATGAAGCAGGAGGCTGATGATTTGGGATCATCTAGGTTGTTAATGTCGGTCCAATCGATTTGCAAGGGATCGTTGTGTGTTTGAATGATCTCGGGCTCAGTCCGGCGGTTGTAGTTCAGCACCAGTTCCTTGGAATTGGGCAGTACCTTGCGCTTGTTTGCGCGCATTTCTAGTTTGAGATCGCTGCACATCTTGTTGTACTTTTTAGACCACTCTTCGCCATATTGCTGGTCTTGCGTCTTCGCCTCGAAATGCCGACGGGGGAGCGCTTCGTGAATCTCGGCCTCAGTCTGGGGGAACTTGGTGGCAAGTGTCATCGGAATCGACTTGGGAAGTGCATCGCTGGCGAAGCCAATCCGAAGATTCTGGCTGCCAGGATGAATGACAATGACTTTCGAAGGGTCAAGGCCCGCGGCTGCGTCGGCGGGTGCTTCGTCGGGTTGAAGTTCGGGGATGACGAGGGGAACTTCGGCGCGGCCACTTTGGGCAAGAGCACGATCTCTGTCCTTAGCAGCTTGAACAATTCTGTCGCGGGTGGCGTCGCCTTGGAGTCGTAAAGCGAGAATCTGGTCATCGCGCTTCATGTAATCCCTGTGGCGTAGACAGCAGTGTCAGCATCAATGCGACGAGTTCTTGAAGAAACTACGGTCCTTGTAACGTACGTATAGTAGTTCTTTTGATTGATTGGCGTGACATCCGGCCAGCTTGTCTGCTTCATACCGTTGTCGGTTCTCTCGAGGCCTGCGATTCAGGATCAGCATGTTGGCATCGCAACCGACAGCTCCGTCCCTGCTTACCCTCCCGGAGGAGAACCCTCTCGCTAACTTTTCCTACCATTCTGTCGACTTGCTCCTGAAAATCGGAGCACGGCGCTGGTGTCATGTGTTTCCAACAGGAAATGCAGTTCGATAGCGACAGCCTCGAGGTCGGATTCCTCTCAGCCTACCGACTACCATCTCCAGTAGCCTACTGGCCCGTGCGTGAAAGTGTGGCTGGAGTTGCTGCAGCAGGTAATCGTGCCACGCCCCCACTTTTCTCGGGATTCGCCAGCTCACCCGCGTCAGCGGGTGCTCACTAGTCATACGAAAAAACCACCCATACTAAAGCAGTTAAATATAGTATTTAATACTTAAGTATTTTATTATAAAATAAGTATATTAAACCTCTAATTAATTTTATGATAAGTTAAATATATAAGATTTTCTTTTACTTTAAATAACTTTTAAACTTACATACTTTATAGTATTACTAATATAGTAAAATATTTCTATATTATAGTATAAAGCTAGTATAGATACTTATATATATATATATATATATATATATATATAAGGTTTAAAGATACTTTTAGACTACTAGACTCTATATGTAGTTACTAAGAATTTTTCCCATATTTTAGCTTTATAAAGGAAATAAAGAATTAAATACTGGTATGGCCAGTGAGCACTGAGCACCCGCTGACGCGGGTGAGCTGGCGAATCCCGAGACAAGTGGGGGCGTGGCATGATTACCAAAGCTGCGGGGTGCTGATCGGGACAATATTGATCCGAGCCCCCCATTAACTGTTCAAAACGAGAACTCAAGGTCGCTGGACCCTTCAGGCTGCTACACTGTACCAGAGAATGCCAGAGAATGCGCATCGACACCACCGTCACGTCGCATGTCAGTCTTGATTCGACCTTACAACAGACTTCCACTCTTGGCACGGCACGAGATGTTTCTGAAGGGTGCTTTCTTGGTCGCTACGACAGTAATTTGTTCAACAGGCGATCCTTGTGGTCTTACTGCATTAGGTGCACAGTTGAACAGCCAAGGTCAAGTCATGGACAACGTGATCCCGTTTCTTCACTCATCCAAAGAAGCTCAGATTTACTACCTAGAGCAGTCCAAGCACCTTTCGGTTGCAGGCCGTTCTGCGGCTTCGGTGGGCATCAAACCATCGGTCATGAGCTAGGTTGCTCAGACTTGGCGTGGATGTTTGGCTGCTTCATGCTTTGCTCAGTACAGCCTGACTGTTGCTTGTTTTGCATGAGCGGCAAATGTGTGGATGAACTTGACACGATAGCTTGCGTCAAATCAAAGCCCAAACAACATTATTCGAGGTCAGCATCTCCCGGAAACGTCGGTGAAAGCTCTTTTGAGTCTATATTTATTTCCAAGGCGGAGTTGGTAGCACTTCTCCGAGAACTACCTCTCTAGGCAGGCGTGCCTACTGGGGTTGTTTACGTTTCTCGTCGGTTGCATCACAAAAGCAACATCCCGTAGGGACGATGCTCTTTCCCGAGCAATGGCAGGAATGTGCAAGGACGGGAAGGACGGACCGTTCGTTCCTCTACGCAGGTAGGTTTGGGCTGCAGTTGCCTTCAATGGCAAGACAACTCGAGTCACCTGACAGCGCCCCAACCACCAAGCAATGACGTCGTCACGTAAGGTCCCGCCTGTCACCTGTCACAGAGGAAACAACACAACGTGCCACGTCTGTTTCATGACTACGAGCCGATTTCAGTACGCTCACGAAATACTCTCGACATCTTACTCAACTCAACATAACCCATTCGACAGCCTAAGTATCTTGCAGTACACTAAGCCACCCGCCGCCGACCTCCCACTCTGTACCTTAGGTAATCTAGAAGTCCAACATCAAGCCATGCCCGCCATTCCCATCTTCAAGGACACTCCGATCAACGCCTCTAAGGCGTCGGGAGCCACTCCACAGACCGAGGAACCGCATTCCAACGTTAACCCTAACAACGCCTCTGAGCTATCGCACAGTCAAGTCGGCGCACCCGCACCCGCACCCGCTCTCGCATCATCGTCCACCTCCCAGCAGCCATACCCGCCGGCACAGCCTGGCGCCACCCCATCTCTCCCTGTCCAGACAGCTTCCGCGCAAGCATATCCTGCACCGCGGCCAACTCCAACTCAGAAGACGGATGATATCAGCCCTCCGCCGCCCCAGCCAGGTGCTGCGCCGGTGCCTGTAGCAGGCATTCCGACGCTGCCTCCCCCTCCGAAGGGGGGCGAGGCCTATCATCCACCAGCCCCGACGCCCGCAACTCAGGTCACTGTTCCTTACCCTCCACAAATGGGCATTCCTCCTCCAACCATGTCTCACTCAGTATTGCGAGGGTCTTCCACGTCTACTGTCAACGGACCTCAAATGACTGGACCACGACCCATTGCACTAGGAGGCGACCCTGCATCTAGCCTTGAACACCCCCCGGGATATCAGCAAGACGTTAGTGCGTCTGAGTTCAGCAGCCATCAAAGGGCTGCTCACCAAGCTGCGGTGACTTCGTCTGCAGAGAGAGGATTTCAAGCCCGGCCCGATGAAGGGGTTTGGGACACGGCAAAAAAATGGGCGCAAGCTGCTGGTGGCAGCCTAGCAGCAGCCGAGCAAGAGGTCTGGAGAAGGATCAACAAAGACTAGAACTGCCTCAAGGGCCCCGTCTCAACCCACCAATCAATTTTTTGCTATCAAGGCTCGATTACTCTGTTGTAACTGTGGCTTCAGCTGCCATCATTGTGATTTCAACGAGGATCGATTTGGCTGTTGGCGATCGGTTAACCAGTTGTTGGGAACTCGGTCGGCCATAGCTAATGATGTCTCGTCGGCCCCAAGCTCCAGGCATCGGACGTCCAGCTTCTCGGTCCCTCATCCCTACTCACTTTTCTTCCAGGTTAATCCATTGCATGGTCTCGCACTCTTGGCCTAGCGCTGGCCTGCTCGGCTTCGCAATTGGATCTTTCTCTGTCTACGCAAGCGGTTCTATCGGAGTCTCCTTTCTTTTCGAAAACCCGAGGCATGCCCGGATCACTAGCTGTCGAGGGCGTGTCCAAAGGCGAGGTCATGGGAATCTATGACACCTTTGCAGGTCTGTTTACAGTCTCGTCGTTTCCGATGATCAACTTACACCAACGAAAAAGCACATTTGTTGGAACCAATACCTTGCCGAGCCTATCATTTTTGCTGGTCGTCCCGTGAGACAGCGGAACTGACCCCAGCTTTGGTAAACATCAAACACATCGATGAGACTGAAAAAATGCCGACTAACATAGCGTACCATGGAGAGTTCGTTACTACCCTGCTCGCCCCTTTTCCCCCTGCGGCTGCACATTCAGCCTTCCTCAATGGTCCGCCTAACGTCTGGTGTGCAATCAAGTCGAGCCGACAAGCAGTCGATGACGGGGTAAATTCGCGTCATTATTGGCCCATGATCTCCATAAGAGCCGTGCTATAGACAGCGGCTACCTGTACGGCTGGAGAGTTGGTATAATTTCCCAAAACGTCCGAGGTCGTCATGCACGCAAGACATCCAGCCCTTGTCGGCGGCCAGTCCGGAGTATCCACAGAACAACTCATCGAATGCTCGGTAGAAACTAGCCAGCCAACACGGAGACTTTGGGAGGCCACCGGAGCGAGGCGGACGTTGCATCTATCGCACAGACGAAAGGGTCATAGACGGCGTCGGAGTTGCTCTCAGATGTGCATATCTGACCTAACGGGGCGTGTTAACTCTTGGTCGACTTGCATTGCGACGTGGCGTGTGACGGCAGCAAGATGGATGTCGGCGACCATTGCCCGACCGAGGAAGCCCTAGCTAAGTTTCACCAACAGTGTACTGTACACCACACAGAGCTTTGAGTCAAAGTTTTTGACGGACTAGCGATATGCGTCCTTAGCGTCATGTCAATATTCACATTGGGTGGATTATCGCCAACGGATTCGCCCAACAAGCTTTCGACAGCACGACGCGGCGGCGGCGACAAATCATAGTTGGAGTGAACCACTTTACGCGTGTACAGTCCTTGCCGGTGGTGGTCCCCGGGTGTCAGGTCGGACGCGCAATCAAGGATGCGATGGCGGGAGCGGGCGGCCATCGTAGGGGTGCACATCATGAATCTATCAAGGAGATCCATGGCTGACTAGGCTATGGCGGATTTCCGTTATGTGTGTGAAAGAGTCTCCGCTGCAAAAAACACATGGAAGGTCACTAGCCCGGGGCATTAACATGACGCGTGCTATTGTCGCCAAGCGCCTGGTTAGTCGCCGAGTGATTGGCCTTTTTTGGCAGCACTGATTGCTTCTAGGAGCAGCAGCTTTCTCTTCCCGTCGCCATTATCCTCCAGCAGGAATTTGGTCGGACCCTCTGCTGTCAAAATTGAGGCTTTGGACCTTGTGGCCCAGATCAGGTCACTCTTAGTTAAACATGGAGGCAGGAATATGTACTCACCAAAACAGACGGCAGATCGAATCACAATCTACCCTAGACGAGGAGAGCGCGGCTCGCAAAGAGCCGCGACGAAGGGTTACTCGCACAATGCTGCGTAGAGGGCGGGGGCAACGGATAGGGGCAGGCGAGGGAGAGACAACTAATTGCGACGCCAGGTCTGTTGGATCGCCAACACCAGGGGATCTTCTTGGCGCAAAAGCTAAACAGACAATGTCTCCCCTAATTTCACAGCACCGATTTGGAACATCAAGGTCCAAGGTTATGGCAAGCAGAAGATGATGTTGAGTGGACAGCCGAGCAACAGCAGGCGCGATAGAGGGCTGTGTTGGCTACGGTATCCGGATGTGACGTGAGTTCCGTCCAGACTTGGTCAGTTCTTGACAAGTCTCATGTCTCATACAAGAGCCCAAACACCAGTATCTGTGCGGTAACAGTATTTGATTTTAGGTTGATCTTGCTCTTGTTTCCATCATGGCCAGGCACCTGGGAGACCACTCACAACAAGACAGATAATAAAGATGGGGATGAACCTCACGGACGACAACACACAACGGTGACTTGGGACCAAAGCAACGGGAGAAAGGGTTGTGCCAGAGCGGCTGCCGCCACGGGAAAAAGTACACACAGCCAAAGTAGTATGCCAAATGGTCTGCATGCAGTTGAGTGCAGCTGCGGCACGCGTTGCGGACACAGAGCCGGTGGCGTGTGTCTGGAAGCCAACGGGACGGAAGCATACTATTAGCATTTGGATGTCCGGATGGATGTGGTGGGAGGCAATGTGAGGTGAAGCTTAACTTGGTGCGTGTGGGAGAGGCCAGGGCACGAAGCAGATGCTGCAATATCAAGCCCTCGATTGGCGTTGACGAGCCTCCCACGAAAGACATTCTCGACAGTCATGGAGCGAAGTTCCTGTCTTTTTCGCATACCAATCTGGCTGCGGCTGCCACGAGACGCGTGATTGAGGCCTGGTGAAGTGATCTGGGATAAAGGTGAGAGCGAAAGGCTCGCGTACAGACAAGACTCACTGCGAAGGATTGCGTTCATCGTTAGCTGCCACAACCCAGTCAAGGGGCCAGGGCGAGACAAGGGTGTGTTGTTCTGCGACAGATCTGAGACAGCTTACAGATACACCCCTGCAAAACCCCTGGCACAGCCCCCGCGTCCCCAGTGAGCTTGCAGGATGCGAGACCCAGATCCAGCGAGTCACGACCACGAGTCAGCAGGCAGTGGATAGTATTCGACACTCTGTATACAAAGAGAGACTGTGGTCCGACTCTGGGAGGCCGGGCACGACTTCCGTACCATGGCTCTTGAGATTCCATCGTGTCGCGTCAAAGACGGTGACATGACCCATGAGATGGAGAAAGACGCTACGATAGGGGGAACGAGTCGAGAGTCAGACGAGGGAGGTCAAAGATATGGGAAAAAAGGTTAAAAGGAAGCCAGTTTGGACAGAGCCGGAACAGCCGATTGATTAGATCAAGGGCCGGAGACAGGTGTGCAGTTCGGCACCGAGATGGGTCGAGACTCGAGAGCCAAGAGTAAAGGTCACAGAGCAGAGACGGAGGAAGATGATACTTTCATGGCCATCAGTCGGTTAGATACACTCCCCCATTTCTGAACTGGAAGAAGAAACAATGGATGGAATTGATACACAAGTAATGGATGAACAGTGCCGTTGGGCAGACAGACGTAGATTTTATGCCAGAATTGCACTCTGCAAGGCACGTAGAGCGACACAGCACGCGACATTGAGAAAAGGATGCGGAGGGGTATTGCTTACCTCAGCGACCAGTCATGTTGCACCGTCGGCCAGCTCAAAGTCAACTTCAAACGTACCTGCTCCGTGCCACCTGCACCACCATCACGTTGAGTCGACCAAGGATGTCAAAGATGTCGACAACGTCCCGGCCCTATCATGACGCCTCATATACCCTCCTTTACTGATGATAATTGGCACGAATTTTTTTCCAGCACGTTATTTTATTTTTACCTTCTTTATCTTACTTTTAACCTTATGCGATTTTTTTTTACTTTTAGCTTTACCTTTAACTTTACCTTTAACTTTACTTTACTAGTTAACTAGCTACTACCTAATTAATAAAGGAGTATAAATATCTCTAAGATCTCCTTATTTTTCTTTTTTCTTCTTACTTTACTTTATAACTAAATAGTTTACTTAAAATAAGCAATTTGCTTAAACAAATAGTTTACCTATCCCCTTGTTTTTCTTATAATAATAAATGAAATTAACTTTTATTAATAAGTAGTTATTTTAGCCTTTTATAGCTATATAG
>PUHP01001187.1:0-13759 GCA_006783085.1 Colletotrichum shisoi | reverse complement strand
CCCCCCCCCCCCCTTCGCTCCTATCCCACCCCCCCTAGCCTATCCCTTTCCCCCCGCGAGTGTCCAGCAGGGTTGACTAACAAAAAAAACTCTCCTTCCCCTCCCACAGCCCTTCGTCGACGAAGGTCACCCTCTCCAGAACTTCTTCCCTCCTCGCGTCTGGGCTATCCGCATCCCCGTTATCCTTATTCTCCTCGGCTCCGCCGTCGTCGGCTCCTTTCTCGGCACCGTCATGATCCGGAGCAACAGGAAGAAGGCCGCCAAGGCCAAGGCCGCTGCGAAGAAGAAGGCGTAAAGCAAGAGCACACCCACACACAGCAAGGAGAAGAGGAGAATCTTTGTCACATAATGAAATGGCTGCTCGTTGTCGAAACTGCTACCTACTTTTGTCACAGTTAGAAGACTGTTATGACGGGACATCAATGACGATTGCCCACGACGAGGCACCACGGGTCACAGCTGCACGCACAAGAGCATCAAGATGGGTATCTAAGCTGGTTTGATTGGAGAAGGAGCGCGCGGCTCATCTCGCGAAAAGGGCCATCTACTCTGATAATGCTCAAGGACTTATACCCTAGGCCAGGAAGATTCCCCCAACCAAAAAAGAAGCATACCAAATAAAGGAGTGAGTGGCTCGACCGGCCAAGTACATGTACTGCCCCATGATCCCAGGCCTCAGCCCGCATCCTGTCTCTCGTTGGGACATCCGTAGACAAAAAAAAAATCATGGCACGCAAATGACCCCTGGTCTAATCCAGCTCCAAACGCCTCATGAACCGTTTCTCCCTGCTCAAACTCTCTGATCGGCAAAGTCGAGCACTTCGCAATCATCCTCAAAAAAGCCATCCTCGTCCTCCATGTGTCGTGCCCCACGTCGACGACGCGTCGTCACCACGATCTCGTCGCCGTTCTCTCCACGATGCATCACCCTCTCCATCGATGACAGCGGCAGCGCACGATGATCATCCGAAACGCTGAATTCATCTTCCGAGATCGAGTGATGCCCCGTGTCGAGCTTGATGAGGTTGAGTGGCTGGCCAAAAGCCCATGGTTGAGACAAGCCCGTCTCGATGGGGGTGTGCTGAGCACGCGAGCGCTGCTGCCGCTTCTTCTGTTTGGGCGTTGCATGGTCCTCCAGTGTGGTGTCTGCCATGAGTGCGGCCAGCGAGAGCGGCAAGGCCGCCGCCGACTGCCCTCCATATTCGTACAGGGACACGCGCCTGTCGGTATGGAAAGGCTGGTATGGCGCGCTAGACTCTATCTCAGCTTGAGGGATGGAGGCTTCCGCGCTCAGGTCTACCTGGAGCGGCCTGGCCCGCGGGTCAAGGGTCAGCGTCTTGCCCGCGTCCGTCTCCCTATCGGACAGGTCCAGGTGTTCGTCCGAGTCGATGAACTGACGGACTGCAGGAGACAAGCCATCGTCGGGCAGGACGGGGGCTTTGAAATCCTTGTAGCGAAGTCCCCGAGGCGCGCGCTGCTTGCTGGACGCGGCGGGCGAACGACGAGTCTTGGACGGGAAAGAACGGACGAGGCCGTCGCCGACGACGTACAAAGTGTGGTACTTTCTACCAGTGATCCACACAACGCACGACGAGGCCGGCAGCGCTGAGCTCTGCGGCAGAGACACGCGGTTTTCTCCCGTATGACGCAGCTGGTTTATGGCGACGCCTGTCTTGCCCAGGGAATGGCTGATGCTAGCAGCGATAGCCCTCCCGCCGACACTCGCAGAGTCGACAAAATTGCCTCCGGTGGCAAGGCCCTGGGTATTCACGCTGCTCCTGCGCGGTCTAGTGATCAAGGGTCTGGCGGCATGATAGGCTGCGCCAAATGCACTGGAAGCGATCGAAACGGCTGAGCTGGGCGCGTCTGACGAGGGAGCGCCGTTTTCTTCCGTTGCCTTGCGGCGGCGAGGTGGCGGCCAGGTGAAGGCGCTGGACGGCATGTCGAGCAGGTGGACGGTTCCTCTCTCGGTCACCATTGCAATTCGTTCCCCGTTAGGTTTCGACCAAGCAACGTCGACGATGCGAGCTACCGTCATCCGCGAAAACTGCGCCACCTGGCGGACCCTCGGGCCGACTGCACTGGTGGCGGCCGATACTTGAAGAGGCGACGACTTGGTGTACTGGATGCACATGAGATCCCACACCGTCTGCACATCTCCCTTGCCACTGGCCGTGAACAGAGACAGGCCTGTCGGCGAGAAAGACAAGAAGCTGCAGCCTAGCGGGGACGCGAAGGTGATGAGCGGGTGCAGAGTGGCGGAAACTGGCAAGCCGTCCACGTCCAGAATAGAGACAAGGCCGGGATCCTTGGTCACCGCCTGGCCAGGTGTGCCGTGGGTCGGGGGGAACTGAGGCGCATCGTGACGTGGAGGGTACGAGCCAGCCCACTGCTGGGACGTCAACGGAGGCGACCTGGACTGCGACGACGGCGTCTGGCTCGTGTTCTTGTTCCAGTACGAGTTCCAGGCCTGCAGCCCCTGCTGGCCAACCCATTTCGCGCCAGAGATCAGCTCCTGCGTTGTCTCGCGCATGATCTTGTTGACCATGCTCTTGGCCATGGGCGAGTCGACGGACCCGGTGACCGCGGGGAGCACGGGTGAGGTTACCGAGGAGATGCCAGGGGCTTTGCCCAGAAGGGGCACCGGGACGTGAGCACGGAGGGCGATCTGGGATGAAGCCGCAGGAGGGCAATAGGCAACCCATTTGCCGTTAAGCGACAGGATTGGGGTTTGCGGGCTTGGTCGCGGGGGCGCAAGTGAGTGGCGCCTCTCTGCTTCCTCGGCAACCTCGCCTCTGGGAGGCTGCTGAACGCTGGTCCAGATTTTGCCAACACAACCGAAGCGGCTGGTGGTAGTCTCGTTGGAGCCCACGATGGCGCGGTAAATCCAGCACTCTCCGCTCGTGCCTGAAGCGACAACCAAGTTTCCGGCGTCGGCCTTGATGGTGAATGCGCCGGTCGGAGGCGGTGCCTTGAAGATGGGGCTGGTGACCGGGGTCGGCAGAGGGACCTTGGGGGCTTGAAGAAGCACGTCGACTAGCTTGCCGGTCTTGAGGGAGTATAGCTCGACCGAGGTTTGGTAGAACTCGATGGCGGGCGTGAATCGTCCAGATGGACCGCCCTTCTGGCTGCCGTCCGTCCGAGGACTGCCGGGCGAGTCGGCTCTGTCATCGGCAACGCTCTCGTTGACAGGTTGAATCGCAATCTCGGGGGAGGCCTGCGGCAGCACTGGGCCGTGGACGACGACAGCGACGAGCGGGGAGCTGTCTGCGCTGCCGACGGGAGTGGACCACGGCAAGACCTTGGCATCGTAGACGCCTCCTCGCAGTCCTTTCAGGCCGGCGACGCGATCCAGGCCGCGCTTGGTGACCGAGTAGACTTCTAGGCCACCCTCGTAGCCGGCCAGCACGACGTTGGCCGACCCGGGCACGAACTCGGTGTGTGGGGCGGGAAGGGTGTCGAAGCCAAAGTAGTAGCCTTTATCGCCGGCCTTCATACCGGGCGTGGAAGCCATATCAAAGTCGATATCGGGAGCACCATAGAAATGGGGCTGGGCCTGGTGGGGGAGCGGAGGTTGCGGGGCGGCTCTCGCGTGGGACAGTTGAGACTGCATGGAGCTGCGGCGGTATGCAGCAGCGGCGGTGGGGTGGTGGTAGGCCTCGAGGGGGAACTGGGCGTCCATCTGGAAGCTGAGGGGCCGCTTCATGTGGTTCGGCATGCTGTTGGGAGGGGAAGGCGAAGCGGTTTGGGGGGTCAGGGGCTGGCGCTGGACGGCCCATCCGTGGCGGAGACGACCAGAATCCTCGTAGGAGGAAGGCTGGGTTGGGGGCGACTCGCCCATAAGACTGATCAAGTTGCTCGGAGAACCGGCGAGGCCTGCTCCTCTTGCCCAGTCGTTGGTTGTGCTTGCAGCCGAGACGGAGGTTGTGGAAAGAGCATCCAGAGACGGCGAGACGGCGTGGTGACCATCGTAGGGGGACGGGTCTTGGGCTATGGGTCGGATGACGGGAGAATTTACAGGGGGCGACGATGAATCGGAGGGGGGGCTCTTTGAGGGACTGCCATTTCTGTTGTTTGAAGGTTTGTTAGAGAGTGTGTCGTGGTGACAAAGACAAGCGAGGGAAAGGGGAAGAAAGGAAGAGGGCGTTGGGCGGGGAGAGACGACAGTGACTCAACGGCGACCATCGCGGGCCCCAAATGAGAGCAGCAGGCAGGGGTCCGTAAGGGGAGTTGGAAGGAGGGAGAGGGGTGTGACCTACGCGAACTTGCCCGCGGCGAGTTTCGTCACCGCGGCGGTGACAGCACCATCTTTCGCGTTCTTCCTATCCTTCTTCGAACCTGTAGTTTTTTGGCAAGGGATGATGAGTACGGGGTTTCCACGAGGATCGCGGCGCGTAGGGAGAAGCGCGGGGGCGGGAGAGGCGTGCGAACTTACTCGGCATTCAAGTGGTGTTGCGCCGCAGTTGGAGCAGTTCCCTGCTCCAAAGACCTGCGTTTCCGCAAGGCAGCTTCTACCTGGTTTATGGAAGGGCCGAGAGGTGTTTGGAAGGGGGGGAAGAAGTCGTAGACGGCAGCGATCAGAAAGGCCTGGGGAAGTCGTCTGGTAGGGTTGCAGAGGACAACAAAGTTGTCGGTCTATTAGGGGAGGGATCGCGGCCAAGCCCGACAAGGCGGCAGGCAGATGGCTTGACTCTGGATAACCAAGGGTGCCGCAGATATGCTGTGGAAGTGGAGCGATACGTGTGGCAGGTCGCTCTCGAGGCGGACGAAAGCAGGACAGGAGATATGTCGAGTACCGTAAAGCAAGGCCGGCGGCGGGTTGAAAGTGTACGAGTTGAACAGAAGAAGGGTTGAAAGAGCGGCTTTCTTTCCAGGCACAGCCCAAGGTGGAGAGGAAATGGATGAGAGACAGCAGATTACGGGATGCTAGGACGGCCAAAGAAACATCTATAGAAGGAAACAGAAAAGAGGAAAGACAAGACGAGACAAGACGGACGTGACGTGACGGGTCGTGACGTGACTGCTGTGTTCACGGGAATAGCTGGTGTTTAGGAGGGGAGTTTGTGTGTTGTGTTGTTGGTGTTGATGAGTCGAAGGAGAGATGAGAGAGAGCACGGGGAAGAGTCCAGTGTCAGTCCAGTCAGTCACCGTATCGTATCAGTCAGTGAGGTCAGCTTAGGTCCGATCCGATAATGGGAGACGGAGACTCGTAGGTGGGCTGGCTGGGCTTGCTTTGGGACGTGCTCCCCGCCATCAGATCAGCCACCAACCAGCCCAGGTCCAGGTCCAGGGCCAGTCCAGGTCCAAGGTCCAGGGAAGTCACCGTCAGGTACCTCCTCTTCCAGTGCACCCACCCCTCTCCCCTCTCCCCTCTCCCTCTCTCTGCCCCTCCAAGATAAGATACGGATGGAAGACCTTCCCTACTGAGCCAAGCAGCAGCCAGCCGGGCACCAACACCACCACCCACCGCCACCTCTTCTTCCTCGTCGTCACATTACACCATCACAATGGAATGGAACCAACCGAGTGACATACCACCACCTAGATACTTCTTCATTCTACAGGTACATGCAGGAGGCCACTCAACCCCGTCGACTCTCACTCGACGACAGTCAACCAGCCATTCCTAGCTGCCGGATGGAAGCGGGGTTCTTGCGTGCTTTCTCTCTCTTCCATTGTCTCCAGGCCCCCCCCCCCCCCCCGATTGATGCCTAGAGCCTCGAGCGAGACAATGTCATCATCGCGAGAAGCCGCCGACGAGGATGAGGAGGGAGGTAAGGAGAGCTCAGCAGGGGACTGATATGTTTTGCAGGTCTGGTCATCGCCTACGGCATCAACGCCGCCCAGAACGCCATGATGAAGTGTACGTCGCCCCGACTGACGACCCCGGATGGTTCGAGACTGACCCAGAGACACAGCCGACGAGTGGAAGAACGACGCCCGCAACCCCCTCGCCAAGAGCGCCCACTAAGTTCGCGATGGAATGATCCGGGGCTATGCATAGACAAGACCGAGCATTCGGGGAACGGGTCGAGGATAAACGAGCCGCCGACGCGAATTCCTTCATGGAAGCTGTACCATAGACACACGGCTCGCCGTCAATTGAGCTGTTGTACTAATCTATCCACCCTATATCCTTCGACGCCGTCGCCCGAGAACCGAGGGGCCAGGCCTCAAGTGTGCACTGCGGCCCCCTTAATGAACCAGTGACATGCTCAACTGAGTTGATGAAAAAAGCGCTTTACACATGTGCATATTAACCAGTAGGAGCCCGTCGTACTGTCCTACGTAAACGCTCGCGGTCAGGACTACGGCTGCGGAGGCTGTCGTTGTCTGTGAAGACCGTTGAAGTTGACTTGAGATTCGCCAAATGGAGAGGCTCCGGCGGACGGGAAACGCGGATCACGTGACTATGAAAGCCTCAAATGACCATGGCCGCGAACAAGTTGAAAATTACCGCTCCCCCCAGAGACCCCCGAACTTGTAAATGGCTCCCGAATCTGGCGGCATTGGA
This sequence comes from Colletotrichum shisoi, assembly GCA_006783085.1. NCBI lineage: Eukaryota > Fungi > Ascomycota > Sordariomycetes > Glomerellales > Glomerellaceae > Colletotrichum > Colletotrichum shisoi. The sequence continues at coordinate 7,245 of PUHP01001187.1, read as the reverse complement.
TTTCCGTTAGATGCTGCAGTCATTCCTTTCGGCGGGCTTCTTAACGCCGCACCCCGTTGGCCCCTTGGTTTGGGCGAAGAGTGAGTGTGGATTCCGCCCGATCGCCGGAATCCACACCTCTCTCACACTCGACACTTCTAACCTCACTTTCACGCCCTTTCATTGACAACATAAGATACTAAATCGCACACACACACGCGTTCACATGAGACTCGCGCTTTTCATTCAACCAAATCTATTATCCTCTTCTGCTGCAAGATTCCGCTCGGCCCCCCAAGGACTCCAGTCTCAACCCCAATTCCGTCGTCACTTCTTCGTCACCCGCACGATGTCAACGACCAACGGCTCGGCGCCGAACGGCGCGGCAACGAAAAAGCCCAACGGGAAGCAGGAGATCAAGATCCTCATGCTTCATGGTAAGATATGCGCTCCGTTTCCCTACCTCCATCTAATCCCTCCTTCGACTGGGGAGAAGGGAGGGGGGGGGGGCTTCACATGACACAATCACTTCCGATCCCATGGAAACACATCTCACTAACACTCGGGAAGGATACACCCAATCGGGCCCCCTCTTCCGCTCAAAGACCCGCGCCCTCGAGAAGCTCATCGCAAAGTCCCTGGGCCCCTTCAACATCGCCCCCACGCTCACCTACCCCACGGGCCCCTCCAAGCTCTCCCCGCGCGACATCCCCGGCTTCGTCCCGGACGAGTCAGGCGGGGACCAGGACCAGGACATCGACGCCTGGTCCTGGTGGCGCAAGGACGAGGCCTCGGGCTCCTACCGCTTCCTCGCCGAGGGCGTCTCCGCCGTCGCGGACGCCGTCCGCGAGGCCGGCGGCGACGTCGACGGCGTGCTGGGCTTCAGCCAGGGCGGCGCCTTCGCCGCACTGCTGGCCGCCGTGCTCGAGACGCCGCACCGTGACGAGGCGAAAATCCCCGAGGACCTGCGGCCCGCGGTGCGCGCGCTGCGGGAGGCCAACGGCGGCCGGCCGTTCAAGTTCGCCGTCGTCTACTCGGGCTTCTTCGCGCCGCCCGACGAGCTGCGGTGGGCCTACGAGCCCCGGATCAAGACACCCACGCTGCACTTCCTCGGCAGCCTCGACACCGTCGTAGAGGAGTCGCGGAGCCGGGGGTTGGTCGACAGGTGCGAGGATCCGTTGGTGGTCGTCCACCCCGGCGGCCACTACGTGCCCATCACCAAGGAGTGGGCGATGCCGCTGATCGGCTTCATCAAGAAGATCGCCGATGAGGAGAAGGCGAAGAGCAACATCTAATAAGAAGCGCATACGGTACGGAATATTACGAGTAGACGATCCAGACATATCCGGTATAGACATTGAGGGACTTTATATAGAGCACAGGTTCATCAAAGAATAGACCGAAGCGTGTTTTACACCAACCCCCCAGTCTGGTTCATTGCCCTTCGTCCGAGGTAGTGAGTGTTCTACAATTACACGCCGTATCCCGTGCCTTGACCCCGGCAAACCCGTTAAACCGTTAAACCATCGTCTACGTCTAATGCGCCTTGGTTGCCTTTCCCTTGCCCGACTTGGAGGCGCCTGGCTGGATGTTGGCCATCATCTCCTCCTTTGTAATGAGATGGTCGATGCGCTCCAAGTGGCCCAACAAGCTCTTCATGTTGGAGCTCCACTCGTTCAGGATGTCGTCCGCGTCTCTGGGCTTCGCAAAGCTCACGATGCGCGCAGGGCGGTCGATCTTGGCGTAGATCGTCTTCGACGTGACCAGCTCGCTGATGTACTTCTCTGTCTCGTCCTCGGTGAGATCCAGCAGCTGGGTGAGGCGCTGGGTCTGAATACGGGTGTAGTACTTGGCGACAACGCGCACGTTGTGCTCGATGACTCTCTTGCGCAGGTCCAACCAGCGTTGGTGGGCCTTCTCGTCATCGGACTGGCCGGTCTGGGCATCGAACACGTCGGTCTCGCAGAGGTGGGGGCCGAACGTCTTGGCGACCTCGGGCCAGCGCATGAGCTCGTGGACGGTGAAGAGCTTGAGAAGATCGGCCTCCTGGGAGACTTGGCTAATTCTGGAATCCTTCTGGATTCTGTGGAGCAGGTCGTGCTGCTCGTTGTCGTGCGGCGCAAGGATGACAAAGAAGATGATGCGTTGAAGGACCTGGGAGAGAGGATCAAGTCAGCGGGCGCACCCATCACGGACGGGCGTCGCGGCAATGCTTACGGGGTGGAGCTTCTTGGGGTCTTCCTCAACCGCCTCGGTGTCGAGAACCTGGCGGTAGTGCTTGCAGACGTCGAGGTACTTGTCATCATGCTTCGCAAGGATGATTTGCTGCTCGTAGTACCGGAGCTTAAGGTCGGTTGTGTCGTCCTCCTTCTCCTCGGGCACCTCCTCGCCTCTCGCCCTCTTCTTCTCACGCTCCTTCTTCTCCTTCTCCAGCTGCTCGGGAGTCTTCTTCGGCTTTCGCGACAGGTAACGGGTGCTGATCTTTCGGCTCAAGATGCTGGCCTGGGTCCAGTCACCGACCTCGATACAGAGAGCGACTTGTGCCAGAATGAACTCTGTCTTCTCCCGGCGGTCCATAGAACCGAACGTCTCCACCTGCAGCTCGCACAGGATATCCGTTGCCGCCTTCAGGTCGCCTTGCTCCTTCTTGATGTCGGAAAGGGTCTTGGTGATACGCGCGCGCTCGACTTCGACAAAGATTTTGCCTTCGGTGACTGTCCGCAGCGTCTCGATGACGGACAGCTTCGTTTCGAGGTTCGGGGTCGAGTCGAGGAAGCCCATCACCGCCTGGACCATCTTCGTGATGGCCTGCTTGAGCTGGCCATGCTTCTTCGAGAGGATCAGGACCTGCTCGTTCATCAAGCTCCAGTCGCCAGCATCCTTGGTGATGTTCACAATGGCGATGAGTATACGCGATGTCGACGCAAGATCTGAGGACTGCGGTCCGTTAGCACATTGCGCTGACGTCTGGGGAAGGGAGGGGCAGGTGGAAAGTTACCTGGCGGGTCTGCTTCTCTAGGACGCTGAGCTTCTCGATGGCGGCCGAGATATCGCTCTGCTTCGTGTCAGCAAGAAATTCGTGAGCTCCAAAGGAGCATTATGCCAACCTTGGCGAGCTTCTCAGCCTCCGGGATCTGCTTGTCCGTCTCCTTCGAGAAGTCCTTCTCGGGCTTCAAAGCGCCGTCCGACATGCTGGGCGGTTATTGAGGCTTGTAATCGCTTGGGGCGGGTTTTGTGTATTCGATCCGTGTAATTGTGGAGGCGCTGATGTTGTGGTTTCGGGCGCTGTGATTGTGATTGTGAATGCGAGGTTTGGGTGATGGTTGTTTGGTCAGAGGCTCCTGCAGCTACGCAACTGCTCGTGCTCATGCTTAGGTTCCCGGATTAGGTAAGGCGGGGCACGTCCACTGGAAGGACGTACCTTTTCCCGGCCGCCGGAGGTGCCCCTGCAGGTCTCGGGTCCGTGCACATTCCACTCTCCTGCTTCCATCTTTCTTTAGATACCTCACCTAAGGTAGGTACCTACCCAAGCGGGTGACAAAAAAAGCCGGACTCCTGTGATGGAAAATACCCCAAAACACCTGATTTGATCATTTTTTTTTTAAAGAGTCCGGCTTTTTTTGTCACCCGCCTGCTACCTACCTTTCTTACCTGAAGATGCTTCTGTAGTCTGCCGTTTCAAAGAGGTATAGCAGCCAAACAGTTTTAAGTGGCTCCTCAGGCGTTTTTTTACTATTCAAGAACAGTTGAGTTGTGCATTAGTAATTACGCTAGTTTTATTGTGTCGTTAAGGTTTCTTTACCGTCACCTTGTTCCTCTACTCTTTCTTAGTAGTTTCCCTTTTCTTGTGAACCTGTTTATTAAAGTTGTAAGCTAGCTGTTCTTCTATTCCCTCTTTTTGTTATCAATAATCAAGTAGTTTCTCCGTTTGCAGTTTAATCTATTTCACCTGATCCAGAGCTGTTGCTTTCAGTTGAATAGGGCCTAAAGAAGTTCAAAGACCACAAACCAAGAGTTGTAGGACTTCGCACCACACTCACAAGTCCCAATTCTTAGCAGCACTATTCTAGTATTATAAGCCGGCCGGAACTTATGGACGTACAGAAGATGTCAGTTACCAACCAATAAAACGAAGGAAAGTGAGAATCCTCGTTTCCCCAGTCAAGAACTGTGATGTCATCATTTGCAAAAAGTATCACATCAGCTTGTTACTCTATCTCTATGCCTCGCAAAAACAAAACGAAGTTGACACTGACTGGTTTTGGGAGACTACAATACAATATGCCAATGTCGAGGGACATGTGTTTCTATGACATGTCACCAATGACGGACGCGGCGTGTTTGAAGTTGTTTTTTTGTTTTATTCTACACTAAGCTGTACAGAGATCACCCGACCGAAACCAAAAATTCCTTCAAGGGTTGACGGGAGGGGGGCTGTTGTCGATGACAATGGTCGTAGGGTAAACCTGGTTGCAGAGAATGTCCCCGAGCCCGCCGGCGTGGCAGTACGTGAAGACGTCGCCCTCGCCCCAGTATCCGACCCTATAAATCCGGTGTTAGTGGTACTCAAGGGTAAAATGCGACTCATCCGACGGGAAAACGTACGAAAGGCCAAGCTCATGGTAGATGCGGAGAGCGAACTCGGTCTCTGTGCCCCGGCGGATGGTGAAGCGGTACTTGGATTCGCCGCAGGTGATGACGTCGGAAGGAACGCCGGTGTTACCCTGGCAAGCCAGATCAGTGGCGTTATCGCCCGAGAGAAGGAAGCTGACGTTGGTCACGGTGCCGTTCTGCTGCTTGCGGACGGAGAGGTCGGCGATGTCGATGTTCTCCGACGGACGGGGCGCGTCCTCTTGGGGAGCGGGCGCGGCAATGGCAAAAACGCCGAAGAGGGCGGCGACGGTGGCGAGAGTGAACTTCATTTTGACAGGATAGTTCGACTTGAAGCTGGTTATAATCGAGTTGTATGTGGTGCTGAATTGTGCTTGGCGGTTGAGTGGTTCTAGAATGAAGGCTACAGGCACTTGGTAGAAGACCGACAGTCCTTTATAGGAAGTCTAGCATGCGAACGATGGGTTGTTGACTGCCGAATATCCATCACCGCCAAGTAGGAGTCGGCTCAGTCGGGCAGATGAGATTGGTGATTGCGACGTCACCGGCACTCGGCGAGGGGGCCATTCTGTGGGGAATGCCTGTCCGGGCAGTACGGATACATCGTACACAGAATAGCCTTGATACTCAACGTTCGCAGAGGAGCCCAGGGGCGGCAGTGAGCGAGCTAACGAACACGACGGGAGAGCCGGGTCAGCTGCTTCCACCTACCAAGGTGGCAAGGATCCCACTTGGGGCTGGCTAGAAATAGAAGACGAGATGAACCGTCTCGGCGTGCATTTCAAATACGGTTCATTCATTGGTTTTGCTCCAACAAGCAAAGTCGCCCTGCAATATTTGATAAGCAGGGCGTAGCGGCAACCTGGGGCGGCTGCAAACGACATTGATGGTCTCTTTCGGCACTGAATGACGATGGCTATGGAGTGAGTTCGGACAGAACAAGACTGCAACGTACCAGTTGCGCTGCGGTGGCGGTTGCATCGGGCCGCCAAGAACATGGGTGGGTTTGGCGATGATCTTCTAATATTCCTGCTGCCAGGCTTTTGATGTCTGTTTCCCACCGCTGTGGAGATGAGGACCACATGTATGATGTTGCATTATAGCCGTTGCCGACCCCCTAAGCTACCTGGCCAACTGACTCCCTCTTGCATGGGATGCTACTACATTACCGGTTTCTAGGCCTTTCTGGGCAATAATATTTTGCCTGTTATGTAGACTCAACACCCAAGATTGAGTCGTGATGTGACATGTAAGCCAATGACAACAACCCTTGCTGATTAGTGTTCGTTCCCAGTCGTACAGCTTAACTTACGAAGCGATTCGCCTTGATGGTCGTCACGAGACAAAAGCTCAAGGGTGGCTCTCATCGAGTCGACTCTAGCAATATGTGAACATAGTCTGGGCTTTCACATGCTGGGCTTTAATGATGTTTTGACTTTCAGGTTAAGAAATCGCCTAAATCAATTCAACCTGGAGTTGCAGTCAGGTTGAGAAGCACAGCGACAAGTGGACGAGATGCTGAACACAATACACGCACGCATAAACCCCGAATCTATTAATCTCCATCGGCGCTAATTATTACCACGCATCTATGTACATGGAACAAGAACTTGAATTGCCAGCATTCACCGCTCCTTGTCTTCGATCGTCACCAGCCCTCTATGATACATGTCTCGTACGACCGGGTAAGTAGCATACGCGAAGTTGCTCTGTCTTCTCAAAACATATGCCGGGGTGATTTCGGTGACGTTTTCCACGGGATTGAGGCTCCAGTCTGGAGTAAAGCTGTGAATCAGGTACGATGCAGAAAAGTCCCGGGCCCAGCTTGGGCGATCGCCCTTGTAAGATGGCAGAGGCTGTCCTGGCACGTGCTTCTCCAAAGGGGACGCTGTCTCGTCGTGAAGACCGAAGAGCCCGCGAGCGTCGTCAAAGGACCAGCCTATGGGGGAAAACGCCTCCCGGTCCATGATGAGCATCTCGCCGGGCTCCGGGACGAGACTGTGCGCCACGGTTGTGAGGGCGCCGTTGCTGTGCGTGGTCCAACCGCCGTCGTAGACCTCGTGCATCGAGCGCATCCACGACTTGATCATCTTGCTGCCCTTTTTGGACATGAACGAGCCGCTGTTCAGGTTGTTGTCCAGCTGCCGGCCGCCGATGGCGTTGAACCCGCTCTTGCGCAGCACGGCGACGTCCCGCAGGGGCTGTATGTCGAAGTCGATGTACACGCCGCCGAAGTCGTGAACCGCCTTGACCCTGGCAAAGTCCGAGATGTGCTCGACAAAGGTGAATTCGACGCCGTGCTTGGTGGTGCTGGGCATCTCCACCTGGTTGACCCTCACCCCGGGGATCGATAGAACGCGCATGGCCCATTTGCTCACGACGCCATCTCGCGCGCGGGCAATCGCGGATTCGCCGGCGTTCGTGTGGAGATAGATGGTGTGCGGTTTCCAATAGTACCATGCCGAGTACACGGAAAGATATTGTTCGAACGTGAAGAGAATATCGCCGCTGGTGTCTTTCATAGACCAGATATAGTGTAAGTCAGAGCACCCACTTCCTGGCCCCCCCCACTTCCTGGCCACCCAAAAATCCCTCATTTCCCCTCAACACCATGACTGCCCTCCAACTTCTAACTATCACAACATTTACAACCCT